>APFE031371192.1:120135-138823 GCA_000404065.3 Pinus taeda
CAGATATGATTCTTCAACTTGTCCTGACGATGAACCACACTAGTTGGTTCGAAACGCGTCGACAAAGGTCTTTTTCATGTGATTTACGCCGAAGCTCTTCTTACAAATATGATGGATCACAGAAGCCTCAATTATACAATCCATAGCTGTCGAACAACAAGGCTAATGATCAACCTAGTAGTTTGAAGACAACTTCGACCGAAGTTGTGCCACCCATCATTCCTGAGCTAACAATAAAGCCGCCAAAGGGAGTAGTACACAAATCAACATTTAATCCTCGTGCCAGAGTAACACCAAATTATAATATAGTAGAGGATCTGGCCCAATCGCCATCCGCTATGTCGACACTTGAGGAACTGTAAAATTGCCCCTCCCAAAAGCAGGCTCTATTATCAGCAATAGGTGGGATTGACCTAGCGGATTCCAATCTTGTGGCCTTTAATCATAAAGGATATGACCCTCAGTTACCAGCTCAACTTGCTTTCCTTATTCAAGTGAAAGCCCTCAACCAAACTGTTCATCGAACGATTATTGATGACGGAGCATCTACATGTATTATGTCGATGAGTTGCTGGAAAACTTTGGGCTCACCACCCTTGTCACGATCTTCGACGACGTTGAAAGCATTTGATGGATGAACATACACTCCATACGGGATTTTAAGTAACCCTCAAATCGAACTAGGGGGCAAGGCAATAGAAATTGATGTTGAAGTTATCGACGGAAACCTCGATTACAACATCCTACTGGGAAGGCCCTGGATATATGCTATGGCTACTGTTGTCTCCACATACTTCAGAAAGATTGCATTTCCTTTCCAAGGAGGAATTGCAATTGTCGACCAACAAACATTTCTCCCCAACAGTTCACAAGTGACGGGAAGCATTTCGATGATCCACGGGAGCTCTTAGTCGCTTCAAAATATCGGAGTAGGCCTACTAAAAGACCTGACATTAATGGGTACTTTTGCCCTACCGCCTCCAAACAATCTGGCGGAAGTGGCCATGGTGGGAACCTACAATATGGTGTCTTCCATTCAGAAGATATCCAAACACAATGTTAGCATGGATCATCGCGAGGTTTTGCCTCCAAGCCCAATAGAAATATTGTAGCAATCAATGTTTTTGGCATGGGGGGAAAACCCAAATCAACGCTGATCAAGCGTTTGGATTGATACGTCTAAGGAATATGGTACCCTTCAGATTCTTGGTCTCATGTACATCCTAGAGATGAAGGAATTGTTCGGTCAATGATGATTGATGGGGCATCATGGGAAGATTACCACCATCGTTCCCATCTTCCAAATTACAAAGAAGATTGTTCTAGTGACCTTGATCATCCTTCAGTTTTTGATTTTCTATTAAATATTGTAAATATGGTGGATTCCGAGCGAAACCCTTCCAATATTGAAGAGACTATTTCCATCAATATCTCGACCAAACAAAATGTTGCAGAGAATATTCATGTCAGCAAATCTTGTTCTCCTTTAGAACTGGAAATATATTACGCTCTCTTTTGCAAGTTCAAAGATGTCTTTGCATGGTCATATGAAGAAATTCCAGGCATTGATTCAAGCATAGTTGAACACGAAATTAAGATGTATCTAGATGTCAAACTAGTACGACAATGACTTCGGCAGGTGCACCCCAAGAAAGTCGTCGCCATCAAAGTAGAAGTTGAAAAACTTCTCCATGCTGCTTTCATTTACCCGGTTCCTCTAACCGATTGGGTATCGAATATTGTTCCTATGATAAAAAATCAAGGAACGATTAGAGTGTGCATCTATTATAGGGATGTAAACCAAACTTGTCCAAAAGACAACTACCCTACACCCTTCATTGACCAGATAATTAATGAATGCGCCGGATGTGAAATCTTTTCATTTATGGCATCATTAATGTATACCCCTGATTATCAAAAATACTTTAACCTATATCTGGCTACAGCAGATACGACCATAGCAATGGTGTTAGTTCAAGAAGATAATGGAATTGAACATCCTATCTATTATTTAAGTCAAAACTTAAATGATAGAGAAACCAAGTACTCCTATGTTGAAAATTTGGCTCTCGCAGTTGTTCAAGCGATACAGAGATTTTGACACTATATCCTCTTTCGAAAAACTACCGTTTTGTCAGATTGCAACCCTATGACTTATATCTTGTCGCGACAGTTACTGGGGGGAAAATATTCCAAATGGATAGAAATTTTGCAAGAGTTTTATCTGGAATTCGTAAAATCCAAATCAAAGAAAGCCCTGGTTTTCGCAGAGTTACTATGCGATCTCCCATCGTCGTCCAAAGATTCAACATCCAATGCAACAATCATGGATGAATCTTTGTTTCAGATATCTTCAAGCGATCCGTGGTATGGAGATATAATCATCTATCTCCAAACCCAAACATATAGGTCTAATACCTCCCATTTAGAACAACGACGTACTTGATACCAAGCAAAAGACTACATGATCGTCGGTGATACACTTTACCGTCATGGTATCGATATAGTTCTGCAAAGGTGCCTCACTGATGAGGAGGCTGAAAAAGTATTGAATGATTGTCATTTAGGTGCGTGTGGGGGGCATCAATCTGGTTACGCTACAGCATAAAAGATTTTATGCGTAGGATACTTCTGGCCAACAATGTTCAAGGATTGCATAACCGCAGTTAGAAGTTGCCATGCTTGTCAAATCTTTGATCACAAAACCAGAATACCACCCGCAACTCTGTAGCCAGTAGTTGCTATTGGGCCACGCGCCAAATGGGGCATAGATTTCATGACATGTAACCCCACCTTAGCTAGGGGGCATGGGTATATCATAGTCACAGTTGACTATTTTATGAGATGGGCCAAGGCGATGCCTACATTAAACAATAGTGGCAAAACGGCTACTCTTTTCTTTTTCAATCATGTAGTCTCTAGATTCGGTGTTCCACAAGCTATAGTCATAGATCATGGATCGCATTTTCACAATCACATGATGGTTGAGTTGGCTTCCAAATTAGGACTGTCCCATGACAACTCTACTCCGTATTATCCGCAAGCTAACAAGCAAATTGAGGCAATCAACAAAGTCCTGAAGCACATGCTGCAAAGGATGATTGGAGTCCATAAATGGAGTTGGAACCTAATCCTATACTCAGCCTTGTGGGCATACTAGACATCGGTGAGAAATGCGATTGGTTTTACACCCTTTCAGCTGGTGTATGGCTTGGAAGCAATCTTACCAGGTCAGTGTGAAATCTCGTCACTCAAACTCGCAGTCGATCTTCTCTCTGGAACTTCAGAAGAAGAAGCTCGTTTCTTGGAATTAATCCAACTGGATGAAACCCATCGTGAGGCCGCCTTGGCTAATGAAGCACATAAGAAATGAGCCAAGGTGCAATTTGACAAGAATGTCAAACCCTATGTCTTCTCAGAAGGTGATCTGGTCTTACTTTACGACTAGAATTCCGATAAGTTGGGAGTAGGTAAGTTCCAGTCTCTATGGATGGGCCCATATATTGTTAAGTGTGTATTAGCAAAAGGAGCCTACAAGTTAGTAGACTATGATGGGATTCCACTATCACAACCCCGAAACAGGTTGTACCTTAAGCGTTACTATGCTTGAATCAGTATAGTAACCTGTTCATATGCTTTTGTTACATTTTTGTTTTCGCTAAGAGCAATCGCTTTGGTTAGGTAATTCACTTTTGCATTTGTTACAGATGTTGAACCCATTGGAATCATTTGTTGGATATTCCGACGGAGCAAGCCGTAGTTCATGGAACCTATCTTCTGCGGCATGGGCCATCTTTGATTCAAGCGGTGAGTTAGTAAGTTTCAGAGGGGTATGTATTGGCTGATTAATGAACAACATTGCTGAATACAGTGCATTGATAGAGCTCCTCTCTGATGCCATCGCAAATGGCATACGCCGACTTGTTATTAGGCTAGACTCACAACTCGTCATTCTACAGCTCACCGGTATCTATTCTGTGCGGAATCCAGCTATCTATCGCATGTTCCTAAGGGTCAAGATTTTGAAAAGATAGTTGGATTCTATCCAATATCAACATATTTCCAGAAACTTAAACACATTAACAGATTCATTAGCACATTATGTGTTAGATAGACATTTGCAACATTTATAAAAGAAAAGCATTTCATCAATATTTGTATCAGGATCATGTAACTTAACCAAAATAAAGCTCCGAAAATCAAAAATATATATAAACTATTTATGGTTCACACATAGTGTTCTTTTTCCAAAACAAAATCGGTCAAATGACCCAAAAACTAAAAATGCTAGGGGGCACCCTAGTCTAATGGTGCTGGTGATAACTAGTCACTGCCTATGCAATCATGAGTAAAAGCCTAGTCCACTGACGTGGCACGCCAGTAGTATGTTGTTGTAATCTCAGAGGTAGCTCGTTAGTCCTCACATCTGGGATACCAAGAGTGAGGCCTTTGATCTGATCCTGCAATGCTGTAAGAGTCTTGGCCACATCTAGGTCATGAAGGACAACCCTCCCTACAGCCTCTCCTGCTGGAACGGTAGCTGGTGCTCTCAGTCATACTGTTGGTCGCACTGGTCCAATATCTGCATGAGCACATGAGTTTTGATTAGTCTTGATAAAAGAAAGCACAAGAACATTATAAAAGCAATAAACAGGGATATGGTCAAAAATTTTACCTATAGCACTCCACTGCTTGCTAGCCGGCAACACCAAATTTGGGTCACCCCATAAATCCATACCAACGTACAGACACTCAGCATAAACCATCTCCTGATGGTTGAACCACTCAAAGAAGGCATCAGAGAAAGAAACCTATGGCTGAATAGCATGTTGAGCCATAAGGTCAACCCATCTATGCATCTGTGGCTCAGTCGGTCTCGGCAAACCAAGTGAAATGCACTGCGGCTGCATCAGTGGGATCTTCTCCAAGGCGAAAGTGGTCAAAATGGAACCATAGCCAAAGTTCTTAGATCATCGATTTTTCACCTTGGTAAGTTTTTATTTTATCACTGGAAGTACTGCATCACACCAGTTGAACACCTTCGGTTCGAGGCATTCCAAGGCATACTGCATATAAGACCTGTTATAGCACTGATACCACTTGTTATAGCTCTGATACCACTTATTATAGATATGATATGAAAATATAAGATAATGCAAATAAACTCAAGAATAATATGAAATGATTCTTTATTGATCAAACCCTTATGGTAGGGAAACACCATACATTCACTCCTTAAGGAAGGAGAACACTCCACAAGCCATATGCTTGTACATACAATAATCCTTGACACAATTCCTTCACGTGGAGTCTCTAGCCTCTATATAGGCCTCATACATACAATACCATGGATCATTGCCATGGTTCCCTCATACCATCGACTAATACCATGGGCCCATTACATTATTACTAACTACTTGTGGTCCCTTACATGATATCGGTTAACCACCTTATTTATTACTATGGCCCATCCCATTATTACATTATTACCTTGGGTACCTCCCTTGGTACCCCATATTATCCCCCCTAGGTATATAACATTCCACCCCCCAGAGCTATATTTTGGGATTAGATCTATAACAAGACCTATTGGCCAAGTGAAGAGCCGCACTAACAGCCAGTCTAGCAAAGGTGAACAAGATGGTCCTCAAGGACCGGTCAGTGACATCTCGGATGTTGATCTTGCTGTCTTGCTTGGCTGAGAAGAACTTAAGAAAACCACAGTTCTGCAATGCAGTTACCGTACCCGGATCATGTAAAGTAACCATTTCCTCTTCTTCATGCTCGCATTCTCACCATGTAACAACCATTTTTCTTCGATGAATCTCTGAAAAGAAAACAAGAGAAGAGTCAGGATCTTGATTTGGCAAAAAACAGGGAAAATTTCCATTAAAAACAGTGCACAAGTTTCCCTCCTTGCGCCCATCGCACCCTAGCTATGTACTAGGTGAGACGCATACTGACTAGCCAATGGCTAGCCCAGTATGCATCACACCTTTCGATATACATAGGGTGCAATGGGGGCAGAGCGAATTGTTCAAACCCCAGAGGCTCAGAAAAGCAGGGAAACATGCTCAAAATTCAAAAAGGAAAGAATGCAACTGAAGAGCACAGGTTTAGCTCCTACCTAGTCCAGATGGCACCAAGAATCGTCCACAGAATCTCCCAAAATGAGCTAGTGAAAATCAAGGAGGAAAGCACCTCCAAGGCTCCAACAATCTCAAGCTCAAATGAAATGGTAAAATGAGGGGTAAAAAACTACTTTTAAGTTACTTTTCACGTAATTAAAGTAGGGTATTAGTGTTTTAACTCATTTTTCAAGCATGTATTCTCATTTCTAATCCGTTTGATGGAGAAATTGAATAGGTAGCACGACCGTCAAAAGAACATAGTGTTAACGATGGGTCGAATATCAATGACCATTATCACGAGAAGTTTTTATGCAAAGTTCAAGCTCGTTAAAAATTAAACCTAAGTAATGAGCAAATGTTCCCCCAGAGTTTAAGCTCATTAAAAAATGAACCAACCTCTGGTAAATAACCATTGCGAATGCATTATCATTAGCTTTTGAGCCTTGGTAGCCATCCTTGTGACACTGTCGTGATTGGAAAATTCCAAACCTTATCTGGAATCAGCAGCGACCCGAAAATATCACTCGTTCCTCAAAAACGAGTCTCCTTTAAGCTCTTTTCATCTGACTTGTAAAATATGAAAAGATTTCCGAGCAATTGGCCTCTCCATCTCTTTAAAGCTATCAGAAGTGCTATCTCTCCTCTGTATTTTAATCTTTTTGGATTTGAGGGATTATTACACAAAACGATCGAGCACTTGTCTTGTTCAACTCGTTAAAATTATCAAAAAATCATCCCTTTCGTATTATTTTATACTTTTTCCAGACTTAAGGGATTATATGACAGAAAAGGATTACTGGAGTTTCCTTTCCATACCTTTTCAGACTCTCTAAAATTGAAAAAAGATCGATTTGTCTTTGTCGTTAAACTCGTTAAAACCAATAGCGACAAACTTGTCCATAGAGACAAGAACGAGTTTCACTATCGCTAGACTCGTTAAAACATAGTGACGGGTTTGCCTAAAGGGAAAATTATAGAACAAGAATATTTTATCCTCCTCAAGCTTGATAAAAATAAAGAGGTACTAGTTAGCAATGACTAGGGAAAATTGGGAAGAAAAATTGAAGAAACTTTATTGGTAGCAAGTCGCTCTTGAACATGACATTTTCACTCCATCACCATGATTGAGTCGGGTTGGGTTATTCCGTTCACTGGTCATACTACCATTGGTCCGTCATACCATCCATATTTGGGGTTAACACTACCAATCCATTTCAATGTCACTGATATGTTCAAGACAAGTCAATTAGAGAATTCACCAACCCAGAATGTGTCTCATCCACTGCAATACCTTCACCCTTCATTCTTTCATGACCGCCACCTTGAACCCTGTATCATCAGATCGTTTTCACCTCCACAAAATCATTTGCTCCGTTCCATGTCGTGGATGTGGGATTCATTAAGGCCCTCCTACGACAGGTTACTTCTTGTCGATGACAGCTCATTATCCAAGAAGTCGACCTAGGAACAACCCTTTCAGTACTTTGAAGCTTGCATGCCTCAATGGCAAGTTTCTCACTTTCGGCAACAGGCTTACATCAATGGCCTTCGACCGAAATATTTTGCGTGGTGTTTGATGCCAAGTCCCATTTTCACACCACGCGAATTGTACTGTAGTACCTTGAGGGTCATCATCATTATCGATGATTCCTCTCACGCTTGTTAACAGCTTACATCATTGGCTGGTAATCAAGTGATGTCTTTCCATGTTCGACTCCAGAACATTTTTCACATGGATCGACTTGTACTTCGGGTGAATATTGCACGAGTTTCAAGACCCCGAATCTAGTTCCATCCAATTGGGCTGCGATATATTCAGGAAAATAAAGACATCAAATGTACATCATTGTTGCACAGATGATCATCCGAATCAAAGGATGATGGCCCTATTAGAATCATCAGTCTGCTACACAGATGGTTGTCTATCCTATGTACATGAAAATGAATTTATAAAGCTGAGCATGGGAATGCTCACCTCAGCTAGATCATGAAAATTTTATGAAGATAATGTGTTGTATTGTATCTTATTACAGGTCGCCTTCCAGTTCAAAAAACCTTAGATCCTCATGATAAAGTATTTCACCCGACATTAAAATATTTTCGACCTCATGCTTTAGGGGGCAAATGTTATAGACATATTTGGGCACTGCAACCCTAATCATATATGTCCATAAACCAAGGGCTTCTGAGTCCCTGAAAGTTTTGTTTCCTACCCTTCAGCTGATTACATCATCTCCCAGAAGTTCTCCATATAAAACTGCTCAGAACTGGCTAAAACTAGACCATACAGACTGCTCAGTGCAAAGGGTGTGATGCATCTCACCTGCCACATGAAAAAAGTGCGATGCATACTGAAAATCCCTTCTGTAGGGTGTGATGGGTGAGAGTAGACAAATGGTAGAGACAATTTGCAAGGTGGATAATCATGGAATCTTCCAGAAACTTCTCCTGTGACACTTGCCTCTCTGAATTCGCCCAGGGATGAGTAAGAGATCATGAATCTCCAAGTGAATCAAGAACTATCAGAGAGAGGACACTAATCAAAATCCCAGAAGCTGACTCAACCCCTGCAATCATCTATATATGGATCCCTCATCCCAGAGATCCAAAGGCTGGAATCTTATATCTTGTAAGGAAGTGCTGTTGGTTTCCTAGTGGAATATCATAGTGTTGGGTGACCTAAGATTTTCATGAGGTGAAGAAGGGCTTTCATGCTAGGAGGATGATGCTGGGTCAGATCAATGGGTTGTAATCCTCTCTTCTAATCTTTATATCAATAAAGCTATTCAAGTTTTCCTCCACATTCTTGTATGTATGATAATATATGCATTTGTGTGGTCAATATATATATGGTCATATATTGTTTATGATTGTAGATCTCTGCAGTTTGAAGGTATTATGCTACTTTGACTTTACAGGTACCCTTTGAAACAGAGTAATCAAGGAAGGAGCGACAAAGATCCATCAAAGGGGAGAAGTAAAGAACCAAGCGAAAAATTGAGGTTGGTATTCTTTGCTCCTCTCCTATCTACTTCTCGTAAAGGAAAACGAAAGTAACTTTAATCTCTTTGTTTCTAAGATAGCTACTCATCTTAGTGGGACTAGTAGCTCTGCATAGACAGTAGTTTTCCCAATAACACAGCTCTTTACCTTTGCTTTCATTACCTTGAGGATTTGTTTTTTGTTGGGTATCTTGATGCTGCAATGTCTTTTTCTGAATGGGAGTGATTGGGACATCTCTATTACTCAAAGAATATTACTTCTGCAGAGAATTGAGTGCATTCAAGTATCCTCTTTGATAATCATCAGATTGAGTTTCCAAGGCATTGTCATTTGCTAGTATGTAGTCTTCATCCTTAGGATCCTCTGTCTTCTCGACATACTTCTCATTTTCAGTCAAGAAAATGGGATGTTAATATTCCATAAAGAAGTGATTTTCCTCAATAATCAGGTCTGTTTCATCATCAAATTCTCCTTCAGCATAATTTTGCTACAAGGGTGTCCAAATTGCATGCTAAGATGTTGATGCTTTAGAAGATTTCTTCTCTCTTTGTTTTATCCTAATTGAGGTTACTGTAAGTTTCTAAAGTTCGGATTTCTAACTTGTGGCTTCTGAGGTATATCTGAATTTATCATACGGATGGCCATTATCTCCATTGTTCTGATCAGCACATCTAGTATAAGATTGGTGGAAGAAGAAGGTTCTTCTTTGATGGTTAATTTCTTTTTTGGTATCTCATGTTTCAACTGAGACTTTTTAATCATCAAGTTTTCTTCCACGCTTACTACATTATTTTTCATTTCTTCTAGTGTTGCAGGATCTCTTTCCCTTAGTTGATAAGCCATCTCCAGATCAAAAGAATCCAGGTAATGTTGAAGTGCCAAATCACATGGGGGTTTCATGTTATTCGGAATGGAATTGTAGATCTAATTAAACCTTATAGTGAATTCCTGAATCGTCTCGTTAGGATTCCTGAATTGTAGATCTAATTAAACTTTAACACTTTGTAGTATTGTGATGAAATGGTTAAGACTGATGAGATGCTAAAAAGAGCATGAAAATCATGAATTCTTTTTAAAATGAAGAAATTAAACAAATTATGACGATTTTCCCAAAACATAGCATAAAAGATGAATTCTGCTTATCACACCTTGAAAATAAAACATAATTAAAGTGAAATCAATCATGAAAGGTACAAAACATTCACACATATGTAATTGAAGAGGAAACAATATCAAAATACCATGCCACAAGAATCCCACCAAAATAGTTGCAACTCATCAAATATATTCCATGCCAAAGTCTGAAAAACTAATAAAATATCCAATGGAGTCCAACCTATAGAATGACTGAAATTTTTTATGATATAGGCCTCAAACCAACTCATGTTAGCCTCGGGGGTTGAATCCATGAGAGGAGGAGTAGTTACAACAAAAACTGAACTGATAGCTAGAGTGTTGGGTTGTCAAAGTGACTCATACCTAACCTAAGTGAATTGATTCATTACATTTCATGGAGGCCATTTACCTAATGTACTTACCCTAGGTAGCAGTAAAAGCATGATAATTACATCAATCATATCAATTACATCAGTAAAATATTGATTTCCCATATGTAAAAATCAAATTTGGAGAAGAATGGTAAAAACTAGGTCAACTATCAAACACGCAACGCCATCTTCAGACCAATTTTTCCTATCTTCTCGGTGTCCAAATTGAGCCCAGGATAGCACATTAGAAATCTTATCCTATCTTGTTTCCAAAATTGCCTTTGGTTTTCAAAATGGGCTTGATTTTACCCCCCAAAACTCCATTCTCCCAATACTAGTCAAACGTGCAGTGCTTGGTCCAAAAATGAGGTAGAAACATTATTTTTTGGTAGTTTTTTTCCTTTTTCACCTACCAGTTTTGCATTCTAGGGTTGGAAACATGGTTTTCCTAGATACTTTCTTTTCAAGTTTCTTGCTTTTATGGGGAAAAATGGCTTTGACATTATTGATGTTGAGGTATATGTCATATAAATCCTTTATAGTTTACTTTAGTTTATATTACAGCGCTCATCTTCTTATATAGCTTACACTCTGCACTGTATCTTATTTTGTTTTCATAAAAGGAACTCAATATCAATGGTAAGAAGCAAGAATTGAATAAAGAGGAGAACAATAATGTTGGAGCAACAAACGCAAGAAGAGAGAGAGAAGAGAATAGGTATAGTGATACCCTTAGAGCCAATATCCTGCATAAGACACACATAGAGATTGATGGTCAAGTCTTCAGAGTTGGTGAATTCACCTGCAATGCATTGGAAACACAATGATAATGTTTTGAAGTAATGAAACAATATTTCATGTGTAAATTTTATTCCAACCAATATTAATTTGGAAATTCATATTATAATAATTGACATTTCATATAATATGATTTATGTGGTTGAAATTATTTATAGTTGCACTTGATATTATTTAGTATAGTAATTAACATATGTAACTTTACCTTTTTATATTACATAAACATGCACATTGTATGATTTTTTTTTTTAGTTACAAAATCATACTAATTAATTATGTTGATTAATAATGAACACATAAAATCAATCTAAAACTACTAAATTAGTAGTTTAGATTGACTAATGATGAACACAATTAAAATTAAAGTACGAATAAATTAGTTGTTTATAATGATTATTAATGAAAGTATATGCAATGAATATAAACCGCTAAATTAATCGTTTATATAATGAATATGAAACTAGAAAAAAATATAAATGACTACTGCAAATGATAAATTTATGATTACAAATCATGACTAAATTTTACATATATACAACTATTAGTAGCTAATTTACAGTATCTTATAGCACGACCAAAATTTAGTCATATTTCTTTGGTCATTAATTGGTTTCAAGCAATGACAAAATTTTGCATATATATGACTATTAGTAGCTAATTTACATTATCTTATAACATGACCAACATTTTTGGTCATTTTTTTTTGTCATTAATTGGTTTTCTTGGGTGATCACATAGTAATATATTTTTTTGTATATTTGGTAATTAGTTTTAGAAATTAATAAATAAATCAATGACTAAATTAATGACCAAATTTATGACTAAATATATTACTAGATGATGAATTTAAGACAAAAAATTAATGACTAAATGTTGGTATCGTTATAAGATATTGTAAATTAGCGACTATTAGTCACCGACTGAAAAATGGTTGTTTATATGCACATTTTAGTCATTTTTCTAGTAACTAATTACCCATTTTGTTCCAGTGGATGATCCTTACCATAAATCCAACACTGCAACGGTTCTCTACCACCACCTCTAGTCTATTGCTCTCCATGTCCCTTCTTAGTTGTATTGAACTTCTGTGTAATGGACTACATTTTTATTCTCACTTGCATTTTGAGGTCTTCCTAACTTTGGTGACCATTTTCCTTTATCTTTCTCATTTCCTTTCAAGTCACTCTTAGGCTCAAATTTGTGCTTCGACTGCTCATAACAATGTTTCATCTTTCGGATAGTCGCCGCCAATGATCTAGGCTCATCGAACTTAATGTTGGCATTATGATACAGGTGTTGTCCTTGATGGAAACTCACTCAGATGAAAGCTCATAGTGCAACAGGTCAAAGAATTATAGATCAGACTACAAAGAATGAAGAAAGAGAGGTATACGCAGATTCACCTTGTCCAAGCTGCATATACACATAGGTTTACTGAACAAAAGGAGCGTATACGTACACACACACTTTCATAGAAGGAAAAATGCTTATATCTTGGAAAAGCAAAGTTTTTGGTCCAAGGTATTTGACCCAAAGTAATTGGTGCGAGGTATTTGGTCCAAGGTATTGGTACTAAGTAGTTTTGGTCCATGGTATTGAGAAAGGCCTAAAACTATATAAGGAGGAGAAGATCATTAGGCCAAGTGTGCAAGTATTTTGAATATCATATGAGGTGTTGGATCATATATGCAAGTTAATGAGCTTCTGATGGTTTGCTTGATATGATCTAAGGAGGCACATATATGGCTGATGAAGGTTGATGGACCAGGATCATAAAGGCTTAAAAGTATTATCATTATGTGGTTTGATCTTAAACAGTCTAGATCTGAATACTGACACATGTTTTATTCTATAAATATGATGATCTAGGTATGACTGAAGTCTGGAATAGTTGTGATGTTTTGAGTTAGCATTTACAGATATGTACACAGGTTCGCTTTAGTAAAAGAGCGTATACATGCTAGTTCATCATATCAAAGTAGTGCATACATCATAAATTTGAATTTGCAGATCTGTACACTAGTTCCTTTTGGTAAAAGTGCGTATACACGTTGGTTTGACATATGGAAGTAGTGTATACCTTATAAAGTATGATGTTTAAAGTTTCAATTGTTTCTATTCACTGTTGCAGAGTTCTGGGTTCTGCTTTGGGTTCTGGTGACTGTATTCTAGTGACAATGTTTTGAATGATTAGATTGATTGATTGTGATTTGCTTCAATGATGATGGGTTGTCAAGTGATTGATTGATTCAGTTGTGGTTGATTCAGAAAGTGATGATTGAGTTTTAGTGATTGGTTGATGTAGATGTATTTGATGGTTGTATTGCAGTTATTATTTTCTGAGCTTCGATATTTTTGATGGGTCCAATATGAAAATTGGATGAAACATGGCCTTCAGATTGTGGTGTTGTGTTCAAGGAGTATCCAGTCTGAAAATTCATGAAATGTGGTCCTTGGTAGAAGAGTGTAGTTTTTTGTAGGCTAGCACCTACGTACTAGTAAACATATTGGCTAGTATAAGAGCTAAGGGGTTGTAGCTCCCTTCCAGTAGTAGCTAGAGAATGAAAGAAGGTTGTAGCCTTTTGTAGGTGGGTACCTGCGTACTGGTATGAGTCTGCACTAGTACAAGATTGTAAACAGATTTTCTTATTATTAAAAGAAGACAAAGACAACAGCAGTAGGTGGTTTTTACCCACATTGGATTTCCACCTTATATCTTGGTGTTCATGTGTGTTGCTTATGTGTGATGCTTTATTCTGCTTTTACTGCACTGTCTAATAAATCTCTGATATACTGGTTTAAGTTTAACACATGATAAATTGTATAAATCAAAGGTTCTCTACCTATACACTGGTTGCTTTAAGTACAGTCACATTTACACGCTAGTTCACTTCACTCAAGTAGTGTATATAAATATGTTTGGGAAATAAAATTTTAGATCTGATAATATTGATTCACCTCTCTCTCAGTGTTATTTCCAACAGTTTATATGAAAATTTTAGTCGTTTTTCTACTAACTAATTAGCTATTTTGTACCAGTGGATGATCCTTACCACAAATCCAACACTGCAATGGTTCTCTACCACCGCCTCTGGTCTACTTCTCTCCATCTCCCTTCTCATTTGTATTGAACTTCTTGTAAGGGACTACATTTTTTTCTCACTTAGATTTTGAGGTCTTCCTAACTTTGGTGACCATTTTCATTTATCTTTCTCATTTCCTTTCAAGTCGGCTTAGGCTCAACTTTGCGCTTCGACTGCTCATAACAATGTTTCAACTTTCGGATGGTCGCCGCCAATGATCTATGCTCATCGAACTCAATTTGGTCTTTGTATGCTACTAGTAATCCAATGATCAATCTTTGAACCTTAGCCTTCTCCTCCTTGACGTAAGGCCCATATCTCAATAGCTCCAAAAACCTACTAGTATGTACTCATCATCTGTTATGGAACCCATCCGCAACTCATAAAACTCCTTAGCTTTGTCATCAAAGTATCTATCTGACAAATAGTTCTTCTTGAAAAGCCTCTCAAACTCATGCCAAGTCAAATCATCCTCATGTAAACCTTTAAAATTCTTCACATCTTCCCACCAAATATCTACTTTACCTTTGAGACTGAAAGTCTTTATCTTTTCTTTCATGTTTTCTAAATAATCATGCAATATGAAGAACTTCCTCATACCAAGAAACCATGCCTTTGCATCTTGTGATTTCTTCATCTCTCCATCAAAGGTACGTGGTTTTGCTTTCTTAAACTCGTCTGAAAAGTATCCCCTATCACTCCTGTAAGGATGATAATCACTGATACAAAATGACTAATTATTTACTAAAAAACCAACTAAAATTTGCATATAAATGACCTTTTTTTAGTCGGTAACCAATAGTAGCTAATTTACAGTATTTTATAACGTGACCAATTTTTAGTTATTTTTAGCTTAGTCATTAATTTATTTCCTAAATTTTACCATCTAGTAGTATATTTAGTCATAAATTTGGTCATTAATTTTTCATTGGTTTAGTCATTAATTGTCACAATTAATGACCAAATATACAACAAAATACATTACTATATGAATCCTCAAGAAAACCAACTAATGACCAAAATGTTGATCGTGTTATAAGATATTGTACATTAGCTGCTAATAGTCATATATATGCAAATTTTAATCATCATTTGAAACCAATTAATGACCAAAGAAATATGCCTAAATTTTAGTCGTGTTATAAAATACTATAAATTAGCTACTAATAGTCATATATATGAAAAATTTAGTCATCATTTTAATAAAACGATTATCATTTGCAGTAGTCATTTATCTTTTTTTTGGTAGTTTCATATTCATTATATAAATTACTAATTTAGTAGTTTCTATTCATTTCATTTAATTTCATTCATAATCATTATAAACGACTAATTTAGTCATATATTCATTTTATTCACATTCATCATTAATTAATATAAACTACTATTTTAGTAGTTTTAGATTGATTTTATGTGTTCATTATTAATCAACATAAATTAATTAGTATGATTTTACGACTAAATTTAAAAAAAAAATGCCATCCAATGTGCATGTTTATCTAATATGATAACACAAAGTTACATATGTTAATTAAAAGACTAAATAATATCAAGTGCAAATAAAAATAATTTCAACCATATAAATTTTATTATATAAAATATCAAGTATTACAGTACGGGTTTCCAACTTAATATTAATTTGACAATAATTTATACATGAAATATTGTTTCATCATTTCAAAACATTATCATTGTATTGCCAAAGCATTATAGGTGAATTCACCAACTCTAAAGGCTTGACCATCAGTCTCTATGAGTGTGTCTTATGCAAGATATTGGCTCTAAGGGTATCACTAGATAGATCCTCTTCCCTCTCTCATTTTTCATTTGTTGCTTCACTGTTATTATTCTCCTCTTTCTTCAATTGTTGATTCTTACCATCAATATTAAGTTCCTCTCCTGAAAATGAAAGATAATACAATGCAAAGTATAAGACATAAAATACAATGAATACTTGATTGTAAAATAAAGTAGCCTATAAATACCTCAACATTCGATAGTGGCCACTATGCGGGTAGATGGTCTGTATAAACAAAGCAAATAAAATGTCACCATAGAAATAACACCTTAGGAACTTAATATTGAACCTTCAACAAAACCTTAGGCACAATCATACCAACTAAGTTACATGTTAAAAATATCAGGCAATAGATAACTTGTGAAAACAAATGGAAAAAAATATCAGTGTAAAAGATATCCTTATTGTTTGTCCTAAAAGAGTCATGGTCCTTAAATTTGGATATTCTTTTGCCCATGGTAAAAGTTCCTCGCTATTATGACCTATGTTTTTATGATCATGAGATTTATCAAACATCATATTGGATTGTGGGGACAAAATGATTCAAATTTTCAAGATGAGTACCTCACTTGATTAAATGGATGTGCTCGTTGTGAGTAGTTTCAAAACCTTAGTGAAGCAGAACACTGATACCTAAGAAAATATATCACCACTTGTCTACTGAAAGAAAAACATTCAACCCACAATGGCCTCTAAGAGTACTACATTTCATTGGATGGATATCACACTCTAAGAGATGATTGTCTAATACAATGAGAAGTGTACATATATTGTCACAATGCCCCTCATAGTCAGACCCTATAGTTGTGTCCTATAATATTAACCATATTATAATATTTAATTATAAATTATGACTATCAGATAATTATTAGTTTGAATAATTAGTCTGAAATTGCATTTTAAGTATTTTTGTATACATGAAAATATTCGCAAAAAGAGATACCTTTTGTGACTAGTTAATTTCAAGTGAATCTAAATACACAACAAATATGGTGCCTCGGTGTTTCTTTAGCAGTTATCCACTCATTGTACCAATTGCTCCCATGTCCTCTACTACTTTTGTTGAATTCCTCTTTGATGATGTCCAATGCCAATGCAATGGACATTTATCCTCGATGCTCTTCTGAGCCAAAGGGAAGCTCCACAAGTAACAACCAAAAAGTATCTTGAAATATATTATTGGGGGCCAAAATGTAGTAATTATATGACAAGCCAAGAAACACTACACCTTAATCATCTTCCCTTTAATATTGATTAATAATTTCTTTGCATGATCATGTAATACTAAAGTGTCAAGTAGGGACATTTAAAGTTAGTCATCCATCAATATCACCTTTGAGAGTGCTTAGTAGTTAATACTTCCTATTACACACACATTAGATCACCAACTTCAAGCATAGAAATATAAACACAACAAAAATGAAAGTAAAATAAATGCTAGGAAGTCAAATGTGACTAACCTTGAGTCAAGAAAATACCAACCCCTTCACATTTGCAAGGAATTCTTAGGCACTAAAATAGAAAATCGTTCCATTGCATCAATTTCACCTTTTCTTTAATTTCTTTAATTTAGAACATAACTTTCAGAAGAAAAAAAAGATCATTGAAAAAGGTCTCAAAATCCTAACAAATGCTTGAGTGATTTTTGTATCAATTAAACAAAAATGAAATCATTTGATATGCTTTTAACTTGAGGAATTTATTGAAGAATATGAATCTGTCTCATCCCTTTCTCCTAATTAAATTTTAATCAAGTAATCAATTTCCCTCCAAGATAGTTAAGATATCACTTTAGAGAAAGATTTCTAGAAGCACTGGGTAGTAGAAATGGAATTAACTAGGAGTAAAGTGAAGCACTTTAGTGGGTGCTCCAAAATATTTAAACGAAACTAAAAATAATTTTACACTCCCTCCACATATTTTAAAACAGAAACCATTAAGTTGCATCTCATTCATTAACAATGTAAACTTTGAAACGGGAACTATAAACTCAAAACAGAAACTCTAGCCAAAAAACCCCCGAAAAAACATCAAAAACAGTGCTAAAAATGAAAAGTGTGTATACTAGAACGATGTTTTTTTTTTTAAGGGTCAATTTTGAACATTTTTAAAAATGGCAGTGAAAATGAAATTTTCATGCAAAAAACACCTTGAAAACGAAAAAGTGGTGATACTGGAATGATGATTTTCTTTTAGGGTCAATTTTCAACATTTTTAAAAAATGATAGTAAAACCGAATTTTTATGTGCCAAAAAAAGTTGTTTATGACGAAAAAAACACACTAATGTTTTTGGTAGAATAACATTTTTATTTCCTAAGTATAAATTCAACATGTTTTCAACCATAACATGCTAGATACAAAGAAATTGGAATTTTTTCAACCATAAA
>APFE031371192.1:160940-190118 GCA_000404065.3 Pinus taeda
AAGAAGAACACCACTTCAAAAATTATTAAATTTAGAAAATAATTATTTACATTTCATAGATTAGAAAATTTAAAGTAAAAAAAAAAGGCTTTTAAAAAAAGGATCTGGTGTAGAATTACCACTTTTTTAAATCAGCATGAAAAGCACTACCGTTATAAAACTCAATGTACATAAAAAATTTATAGTGCCAAAACTATGCGCTAAAAAAAAACGTGTGTTCTGCATCACCCCTTGTTAAAATTGGCAATTAGGGCCAAACTCCATGTGGGTCATCTTATTCATGGCTAATAATATTTTTATTAGATTCCTCTTGTCGAGAGGTGTAGAATTGATCTAAAGATAATCCGATTCCGATAATTATTTATGGAGATATGAATTTATTTTGATTATGGAATAATTATCAAGCCGACCATCAACTCATGTAGGCTCAGAAGCCCAACAGTCACATCTATTCAATTATCAACAATTGTGTATAAATACAGGAGGTCTTTTCCTCATTTGGACACACTCATCTCATTACATCTCTCTCTCTCTCCTGCGCAGAAAAGAGGCTCTTCTCCTACTACGCAAAAAGAGACTCTTCTCTCACATGTGTGGAAGGAAGGTGTAGAATTTAGGGTTGCAACTGCAGATCATAATTTTGACCAATGTTGACCATCTTTCTCTGTCTCTGTGAATTTCGATGTAGGTGGATATGACTCTCCTCTGAAGGCCGCATTTTTTGGTGGTGGAATCAAGCTGATCTGATGGTCGGTTTGCAAGATATTGTCTACCCTAGTTTGGCTGATCTAGGATTTGCTGCTGCTGATGTAAATCAGATTTATGTACTATTTCTCTCTGCTGAATTATTGAAGATAAAGAATATTTGATCAAAGGGTTTCCCCATATTGGGGATTGTCCCTCACTAGCCGCCACATCTTGTGTCTCTTGTCTTGGCTTGTTTTTTGTCGATCGTTTAATATTCTATATGTACTTTACTTTATGTACATGTGATTGCTAATCTATGGATAATGATAAGAAAGATAAGTAAACTGCTATAAGCATAGAACATACCATAACTTAGCATGGTATCAGAGCTGAGATGAAGACAAAGGTCGAGCAAGAGTATTGGGTTGTGTTATATTCTTTCCACATAGCTAACAGGGGGTTTGAGGGGTACTCGTAACCCCACTTTATGGGGTTCGGGGTAGCGCCCCGGAAAATTTTGGTTTTGGACCCTATGTTAGGTTGGGTAGACCCACCTATGGTTTTGTGCATGATTTTTGCACATGTTTTTTGGACGCGATGGTTTTCGATCCATGTTTTTGGACACGATGGTTTTTCGGTCCATGGTATTGGATGCTTCGGCATGTATAAATATGTATTGTAACATTGAAAGGAATATAATGAAAAATCAAGCTGGTAGTCTCGTTTTTGGGATCTAGTGGGAAATCTCTGTGTATATGTGTTTTATGTGTTATGCTCTCGCATTTTTATTTTTCATGTGATTTAGAATTCGTATGCAGGTAATTTCTGTACGGGGTTAAAACATACAAAGAGAAATCACCAAAGAGAAGATTGGCAAGGCTATCCTAAAAGAACTATGGAGTCCTCAACACTCTTCCCTGCCGAAGACAAGCTCTGTGAGAAAGCTAACTATCATGGATGGAAGATGTCTATCGATCTAACCTTAGAAGACCAAGGAGTGCTGGACCATGTGAGAGGCAATATTGTTGAGCCACCATCAAATGCGCCCACTGCTACTAGGAACAAAAGGAAAACTGTGAAGTTAAAACAAAGAAGATCATCCGAGACTCTATCGACAAGCGCTTGGTGGCCTACATCTCTGACCTGAACACCTCCAAGGAAATCTACAATATACTGGTGAGTTTATTTAAAGTTAATGATGCAAATCAAGTTTTGTTTCTTAGAAATAAGCTGAAGGAAATGAAGAACGACAAAGATTAGAGTATGCAAGCATACTTCTTAAGAATCACCAAGATCAGGAACGATCTCCTATCTATTGGGGAGACTATTACTAATAGGGAAATGGCACTCACGACTCTTGGAGGATTACCATCTGAATCGTATGTGTTCAAGACTACTCTCCTCAACAATAATGTAATTCTTGGTTTCGAGGAATTAATGGCTAGATGCATTCAAGAAGAAACAAGGATAGAAGAGCAAGAAATGCCTAGGCCTAAAGGTCCTCCTGCTGCTTTTTCTTCTCATGCTAAGAAAAGAAATAACTTTGGGACTAAATCAAAAAGAAAGGCTGGACATAAGGGTGGAAGAAAAGGATGATGTTACATTTGCGATAAAGCAGGTAACTATTCTAGGGAGTGCCCTGATAGAAAGGACTCACACCATGACGATGATCAAAATCCCTCTCATGGCAATCAAAGGAATGGCAAATCTAATAGCAAAGGTAAAAGGAGTGCTAGAAGTCAAGGAAGAGGACAATCATTCAAGAAGGCTAGAAATTCCAGGTATGAATATAACATTGTTGACAATAAGCAGGATTAATATTATCTACTAGTTGCTCTATCTACCTCTGCTCCTTCGAGCTCAATGGGAATTTGGCTCATTGATAGTGGTGCCTCAAGGCACTTCATTGGTTACAAATAATTTCTCCATAATCTGATAGAGAAATAAACTAACCTGGAAATTTTCCTTGGAGATAATATGAAATATCTCGTGAAAGGCGTAGGCAATGTCTCTCTTAAATTGAATCAAGGTAATACGATCCACTTACAAGATGTATTATATGTACCTAACCTCAAAAATAACCTGGTGTCCATTTCAACAATGGAAGACAAAGGCTACAAGATGGCTTTCATCAATGACAAGGTAAGTGCATGGAAAAACAATATTAAAGATGCCTTCATTCTTGGGTTTTCAGTTGATTCATTATATCAGGTCGGAGGAAGTCCGCTAGGTGTCATGTCTTGTGACACATCTCAAGCCTTGATCGAGAATCAAACTGAAAAGAAGATCAAGATCTTAAGGACTGATAATGGAACTAAATATGAATCTAACTAGTTTCATGACTTTTGTAAAGAGGTTGGAATTAAGAGGGAGACTACTACACCATATACTCCTCAACAGAATGGTTTGGTGGAAAGGAAGAATCTTACAATTGTCGAAGTTGTCTGTGCCAAGCTCCATGATCAAATACTTTGAAGTTTCTTTGGGCCGAAGCTCCAAGCACCGCCATATATGTACAAAACAATTGCCCTCATCAAGCATTGGGTTCTAAGACTCCTGAAGAAATGTTCAGCAGTAAGAAACTTGACGTATCTCATTTTAGAATTTTTGGAAGCCCTGTATATTTTCATGTGCCGAAAGAGTAAAGGAATAAATTGGGTGCATCTGGAAAGAAAAGAATCTTCGTGGGCTATGGTGATAATACTAAGGGCTATAGAATCTATGTAGCTAGTCAAAGGGAAGTTATGATTAGTCATGATGTCACCTTTGACGAAGATATGGCTCTTAGCAAGGTGAACAATCTTCCTACAGTGAGGAGCTCTCAAGAAGATGACACCATGGAACCGAAAGAAAAAGAGTATGACGAGATATTTGCACCTGTTACCAGATATACCACCATTCGGTCAATCATAGCCCTTGCGGCTTCACAAGGATGGAAACTACGTCATATGGATGTTAAGACCACATTCTTGCATGGTTCGATCAAAGAAGAGGTCTACATGGAGCAACCCGAAGGATTTGAGATTTATGATCAAAAGTCTCATGTATGCAGGTTGAAGAAGGCTCTTTGTGGGTTGAAGCAAGCACCCCGAGCATCGTATGAGAGGATCGATAGCTACTTGATGAAGTTGGGATTCACTAGGAGTGAAGCCAATCCTAACCTTTACTTTTAAGGTTGAAGATGACAAACCTCTCATACTGGTGTTGTATGTGGATGACCTCTTTCGAACAGGTGCAGAACCTCTCATTCACAAATGTAAGATGGAGTTGGCTTTTGAATTTGAAATGAAGGACCTAGGATTGATACACTATTTCCTAGGACTTGAAGTGTGGTAGAAGCCAAGGAAAAGTTTCCTATCTCAAGGAAAATATGTGGTGAAGATATTGGAAAGATTCAGTATGGTAGACTGCAAGCCTATAACTACCTTGATGGAGCTTGACTTCAAGAAATTAAGCGGTAGTGTTGCTGGAATTGGTTTACGAAATGCTACTGAGTATCGGCAACTCATTGGAGCATTAATGTTCTTAGTGAACTCCAATCCAGATATATGCTTTGCAGTCAACACATTAAGTCAACATATGGTTGAACCTCACCACATACATTGTATTGGTGCCAAGAATCTGTTAAGATATCTTCGTGGCACAATTACATATGGGCTGAGATACACTACCGGAGATGTGAGACTACTTGGATACATTGATGCTGATTAGGCAAGCAGTGTGGTGGATTGTAAGAGCACTTTCAGGTGTTGTTTCTCCTTGGGATCTGCTTTGATACCCTGGATGAGCAGGAAGCAGAAGTCAGTGGCTTTTGAGCACCATCGAGGCAGAGTATATTGTTGCTAGTATGGCCTCCTATGAGGCAGTCTGGTTGAAGAAGCTCTTCAGTGAGCTACTTGGATTTACAATGGATACCACCGTGATCTTATGTGATAACCAGACTGGGATCCGTTTGTCAAAGAATCATGTATTTCATGACTGCTCCAAGCATATCGATATCAGGTACCATTACATTCGAGATATGGTGCAGTGGGGAGCTATAGGGCTCCAACATATTCGTAGAAATGAACAGGTCACCGACATTTTGACAAAGCCCCTAGGAAAGGTCAAATTTGTTACTTTTCGACAATGACTTGGTGTTTTTTAGAAACCCTCTGATGAGGGTCCTCTATGATGTATTGAGCTTTGGGAGCTCCGAGGGGGCGCAAGGTACTTCTTGGAGTGACATATGACCACAGGGTGACTCACCATCCCCTAGTGGTGTACGTGTACAAGGAAAAAGAATCAAACTTTCCCTGTGATACCCCGTGGCGACTATGTAGCAGGACGATTAGTTCTCCTGTGAGGTCTCGACAATGTGTTCTCTCTGGTGACTATGTAGCAAGATGATTAGTTCTCCTGTGAGGTCTGGATGATGTGTTCTCCATGACGATTGTGCAGCAGGATGATTAGTTCTCCTATGAGGCTTGGATGATGTGTTCTCCATGGCGATTATGGACAGGATGATTCATTCTCTTGTGGACAGGATGATTCACTTTCTTGTGGACAAGATGATTCACTCTCTTGTGGGACAAGATGATTCGCTTTCTTGTGGGACAAGATGGTTCGCTCTCCTGTGGACAGGATTGATTAGTTCTCTTGTTGAGGCATCCTACCCATGCAGTCTAGGACTTATGAGAAGTACCTCTCATCTGATCAATGAGTAGGGAAATGAGGATAGGGACCATAGTAGTACCGATGGATGCATCGATGTATCTACTGTACTCCCTATGCTAGGATGACTTTCATTGATTTGGGATCAATGATACTAGTCTGGGACCAATGGTAGCAGTTGTACCCACTATGCCGCTGACTTCGGGTCAGTTGAGACTGGTTTGGGACCAGTGGTACACACTCTAAGACTGACTTTGAGTCAGTGGAGGATGATACTGGTCTAGGACTAGTGGTAGGAGTTGTACCCACTATGACATTGACTTCAAGTCGATTGAGGATTGGTCTAGGACTAGTGGTACACACTCTAAGACTCACTTTGAGTTAGTATGATACATCCTTGATCATTTATTCTTCTTCATAATTCATAAAAAGAAGAGCATAGTAGAACAGAGTAGAGCAGAGTAGATCATAATAGGGTAGAACAGAGCAGAGCAGATCAGAACAGGGAAGAATAGAATAGAGAAAAGTAGGTAGGATAGAGCAGAGCAGAGCAGGGGTCAAGCTATGTAGGGTAGTACATTTGATGGATGAATAGTAGCGACTGACAGATGAATTGCTGATGGAGTTCTCCCTATTTGAGAGGGAGTGTTAAAATTGGAAACTAGGACCAAAATCCATGTGGGTCATCTTATTCATGGCTGATAATATTTTTATTAGATTCCTCTCGTCGAGAGGTGTAGGATTGATCTAAAGATCATCCAATTCCAATAAGTATTTATGGAGATATGAATTTATTTTGATTATGGAATAATTATCAAGCCGACCAGCAACTCATGTAGGCTCAGAAGCCCAACAGTCACATCTATTAAATCATCAACAGTTGTGTATAAATACAGGAGGTCTTTTCCTCATTTGGACACACTCATATCATCACATCTCTCTCTCTCTCTCCTACACAGAAAAGAGGCTCTTCTCCTACTACGCAGAAAGAGACTCTTCTCTCACATGTGTGGAAGGAAGGTGGAAAATTTAGGGTTGCAACTGCAGATTGAAAGTTTGACCAGCGTTGACCATCTTTCTCTCTCGTTGAATTGCATTATAGGTGGATCTGACTCTCCTCTGAAGGCTGCATTTTTTGGTGGTGGAATCAAACTGATCCGATAATCGATTTGCAAGATATTGTCTGCCCTAGTTTCGCTGATATAGGGTTTGCTGCTGCTGATGTAAATCAAATTTATGTACTATTTCTCTTTACTGAATTATTGAAGATAAAAGAAGATTTGATCAAAGGGTTTCCCCATATTAGGGTTTGTCCTTGGCTAGCTGCCACATCTTGTGTCTCTTGTCTTGGCTTGTTTTCTGTCGATCGTTTAATGTTCTATCTACACTTTACTTTATGTACATGTGATTGCTAATCTGTGGATAATAATAAGAAAGATAATTAAATTTCTATAAGCATAGAACATACCATAACTTAACACCCCTTTTCAAAATCAGGTCACTTTTTTGCTATCTCTACGAAACAGGTAACAATATCAGTTCCTGTTACAAAGTTTACATTGTTTATTTTCCACCTTTCTGTAATATGTAATTCTTTGAGCAGGAATAGAACATTTATAAAAATGGTCATAAAAGAGGAATCTTCATAATCCTAATAAGTTGGGCTCTAAAAAATAGACAATTTAATGTAGTGAATAAATCTTACATGGTATATTTCAGTGATTAAAATGGAAACTTTATTGTTAATCTCATTACAACAAAAATAAATTCAACCCTAACTAGTTGGGATCTAACAAATCAAGAATTTCATGTAGTAAAGTAAACTTACATGGTAGATCCCAATTATTTGCAATGACAACTTTATTCTTGATCTTATTACAACATAGATAAATTCAAGAGTCCATACATATTTCCTTATCTGAGACAAACTTTGAACACATTCCAAGCTTTCATAGAAATATAATGATACGATTTACCTGCAGGATATGAGAAAGCTATCTACATCTAGCACCTGTCACTCGACAATAGTGTTATTTAGACATCATCTCATGGAATTAGAATCATGTATATATATAATGTTATAGAGATTCCTTGCAACACCTATTCAACACTACCTTCGAGCTTCAAATTCATCAATTGATTTAATTTAGTAGCAAATTCTAGTGGGATTTCATTAAATACAACCCGAAAAAATCCATTTATGATAGATTTCATTGCCTTCTTTGGATCTATCCCCCTCTGGAAGTAGATAATTGATATTCCCCAATTTTTGAGGTACTTGCTTCATGTTCAACATGGTCTATTGGTTTCTTCACATGGAAAAGGTTGCAAATATTAGATGTATAATGGAAACAATCATGCAATTCAAGGTTTCTCCTAAAGTCTCTTGGGTGAATTATAAAACACCATCTACTTAAAACATGATATATAGTAGTAACAAAAACCAACCTAAGATCCCACTTAAGAATTCAAAATGTTGCAAATAAGAGATGTCTTAAACAATATCAACTATTTAATTGCATAATCACACTAAAATAGATAAATCTTTAAAATGTTGAAAAGTGTGAGAAAAATGGAGTTGGAATTTATATTTATGTCAGGGTAGATATAGTGATGTGAAATGTAACTTCTATCTAAAACACGTAAATGTAACTTCTATAGATACATGAAATTTAACTTCTATATAAAATAATGGAGTTGGAATATTATACTTATGTTGGGGTAGATATAGCTTGTTAGGTCCCTATATTACTAGTGATTCCCCCATTACTATTGTAATTGTAGCCCTTATGTTATTATTGTGCCCCTATTGTCCCCATATTTTTATTAGTGTGCCCCATAGAAGCCCATTATTATTATTGTTGTGCCCTTATATTATTATTGTTATGTCGCCTTTGATTATATTGTGACCCCTTAGACTCCTATATATAGAAAGGAGGTTTAGTCATTTGTATCATCCAAGAATTGTTCATTCTGTAATGTAAAGGGGATTTCTCACTTGAAGAGGTTGATTTTGAAGTCATTGATCTATCATTTCTATGTTTTTGTGAACTGGTTCATAACATTTGGTATCAGAGCTTTGGATTCTAGGGTTTTGCTGCTCCAAACAGGTCATCGTGGCATTTTTGCTATAACTTTTTTTCTGCGATGTTTCAGAAGCAAAAAAAAAATTATTTGAGCTGAAGTATCAATGATCCTTGGGTCTAAATTTCAGATCTTGTATCGTTATATTTTCATAGATATGATCTAAGGAATTTAGGGTTTTTGCAGGCTCCAGAATTACATCCCAAACAAGTGACCTTGGGAAAATTGTCATAAATTTTTGTCTGAGTATCAGATTGAAATTTTGTAAGCTGTTGCAGAAAGAGGATGGACTGTAGTTTTTTTTACATCGTTTTCAGGTCCAAAGGTTGAAACAATGACACGTGGCACTTTGTACAAGTTCGCTCTACTAGAAAAGTGTATAATCAGGTCATCTTGGGAGATTGAGCATAACTCTTTCTTGGAGAATCCAATTTTAATCAGACTGGTGGTGTTGGAAAGAGGACTCAGAGTGATAGCACAGTTATCAATTTCAGACCTTGGAGATCCTAAATTTCATAAATACAACAAATTCAATAGCGATCTCCTACAAAGTGAAAAAAGGTGTGTAGTTTAAAAAAAAAAATCATAAGTTTGGTTTGAAAAATTAGTTTAAAGGAATTCAAAGGGAAGAGTGAAGAATAAGTATCATTAATTGATGCCTAGAAGAAAGGAAATGGAAACACTTAGTAAGAAACCTGAAATCTCTAGCATGAATCATGAAGAAGAGGAAGAAATGCAACATGATATATCAAAATTACGAGACTAGGTTCAACAAAATTCACTCTCACAAAAGATAACATAAGCTAAGATGGATGGTTTAAAGAAAGGCATGGAAGATAAGATGGATGGCGTGGAAGATAAAATGGATGGTTTAAAGAAAGGCGTGGAAGCTAAGATGAATGATGTGGAAGCTATGATGGATGGTTTAAAGAAGGGTGTGGAAGCTAAGATGGAAGGCAAAATGGAAGATTTGAAGACATATTTGACAAAGTTGCTACATGAAATGTTTATTAATGGTGAAAGGGTAGTAAAGGAAAATCATGATGAGAACAAAAGAAATGCTAATCATGATTTCATACACAATAACATTGGATTGAATACCCACCATGTTCCAAAGATCAATATGAAGAAGTTTGATTGCAAGGATCTCGTAATATGGATACTATAGATGGAGCAATATTTTGATCTCCATAATGTGCAAAACACACAAAAGGTATGCATTGCAACTTTATATTTGGAACCAAAACAATTTTTATGGTATTGATGAGTTTTCTCTCGTAAAAAAATTGTCACTTGCGCATTTTTTACATAAGAAATGAGAACACATTATGAGGATACAAAAAGCAACACCTTTTTTAGCCAATTGTTAAATCTCAAACCAAAGGGTTCAATGTTGGAGCACATTGAGGACTTCCAAAAATTGAATATAAGGGTAAGAGATATTCTAGAGGAGCATAGGATTGATGTGTTCATATGGAATTTAAAGGATAACATCCAACATGAGCTTCACCTTTGGAATATTGATTCATTGGAGAAGGCATTCAGGTTGGCAAGAAAAATGGAAAGAAAAATCCTGGCAAGTGTTGTTGCCCCTAGCCTTCCACAACCTACAAGGTTGACACCACAACAATTAGAAGAAAAAAAAGCAAAAGAGCTTTGTTACAGTTGTGATAGAAAATACACTAAAGGTCATAAGTGTGCTCAGAAGAAATTATTTTACATAGATTGTGAAGAGGAGGAAGAAAAGGAACAGGAAACGTCAAAAGAAGAGGATATACACCAGGAACAAAACCTAGAGAAAGAAGAATGAATTCGACCATATCTTGTAATGCATTGGCTAGAATACCACTCCTCAAACTATTAAGATAGAAGGACATATCAAGAAGAAAAAGGTAATAATGTTGATTGATTCGGGCAGTACCCATAATTTTATTCATTGTAAGATAGCGAAGGAATTGAATTGCTTCCTATATCCAAAACCAAAGTGTTAATTGATGATTGCAAGTGCCATAATATCAAGCTATCAATGGGAGAATATGTATTGAATAGCCCAATTCTTCCCATTCCAATGGGTGGTGTTGATGTTGTACTAGGAGTCCAATGGCTACAATCCTTGGGTACAATAACTTTTAATTTTCAAGAAATTTTCATGAAATTTTGTTTAGAAGGAAAGGAAGTTGAATTAAGGCGTATTGTAGGGAAACTGAGAAAGATAATCAACTCTAACGGAATGACAAAGCTTCTAACAAAAGAACAACGAGGTATAATTTCACAATTATGTTTGCTAGAGGTTCCCACATTGAAATTATCTATTTCTCCATATCTCCAAAAAGACTTGGACAATCATCCCAAGGTATTTGAGGCTCCTAAAGGCCTCCCACCTATTTGTGATCATGATCATGCTATTCATTTGATTCCAGGAAGTGTTTCTACAAAAATCAAGCCTTACAGATATCCCTAGGCCCAAAAGAGTGAAATTGAACGTATGGTTGTAGAAATGCTAGAAGCTGGTATAATTCAACCTAGTCAAAGTTCTTTCTTTGCTCCAGTAGTATTGACGCACAAGAAGGATGGATCATGGCACATGTGTCAGGATTATAGGGAGCTCAACAAGCTCACTATTGAAGATAACTTTTCCATTCCCGTCATTCATGAATTATTGGATGAATTGCATAGATCAATTTACTTCACCAAGTTGGATTTTCGTTCAAGATATCATCAAATCAGAATGAAGACTAAAGACATTATGAAAACAACATTTAGAACTCATGAGGGTCATTATGAATATTTGGTCATGCCTTTTGGCCTTAGTAGTGTGCTTTCTACATTTCAAGCTTTGATGAATTCCATTTTCAAACCCTTCCTTAGAAAATTTGTGTTAGTATTTTTTGATGATATACTAATCTACAAAAAGTCTTGGAAGGATCATGTTCAACATGTTGACAGGGTGCTCAAACTATTGGAGGAGAAACAAATACATACAAAAAGCTCCAAATGTTTCTTTGGAGTACAGGAGGTGGAATATCTGGATCATATTGTATCTCATGAAGGTGTTAAGGTATACCCTAACAAAATTAAAGCCATTAAGGAATGGAAAATCCCCACATCCATAAAGAATTTGTGAGGATTTCTCAGGTTGATAGGGTATTATCTCAATTTTGGTAAGAATTATGGGAGAATAGCAACACCTCTAACAAAATTATTAAGAAAGATGCATTTTCATGGACTCCAGAATTAACAAAGACCTTGGAAAAAATTAAAGAGTAAATGTGCCAAGCACCGGTCTTAGCTATTCCATACTTCACAAAAAACTTTATTGTTGAAGGTGATGCCTTAGGAAATGGAATTGGTTTTTTTTTTTAATGCAAGAAGAAAGACCCATTGCTTTCAAAACTCGTCCAATCAAAGGAAAATATTTACACAAAGATACTTATGAGAAGGAAATGTTGTCAATACTACATGCACTTAAGAAATGGAAATGCTGCCTAATGGGAAGACATTTCAAGGTAAAAACGGATCATGACAGTCTTAAATACTTTTCAGAACAAAGATTATCTTCAGAATAGAAGAAAAAATGGGTCACAAAGATGTCGGGTTATGACTTTGAAATCATCTACAAAAAAGGGAAGCAAAATGTTGTGGCAGATGCACTCTCAAGAAAGGATTAGGATGTGGAAGCATTTCTTTGAGCCACTTCTATTATCCAACCAAATTGGATAAATGAATCAAGGGATGAATTGAAGAATGATGAAGAATTGCAAGCACTCATTCAAAATATACAACAAGATCCCAGTACATTTGATACATTTAGCTGGAAAAATGATTTGTTGTGGTATAAAGATTGCTTATACCTATGTAATAATTCCCAACTCAAACAAAATATTCTTATGGAATTGCACACTTCTCCCTTAGGAGGGCACTCGGGATTTTAAAAAACTTACCACAGGGTTAAGAAGGAATTTTTTTGGGATGGCCTTAAATTAGATATTCAAATTTTTTTGGTGGAATGCTTGGTTTTCCAACAAAATAAAGTTGAAACAATTAATACCCCAGGTCTATTACAACCTTTATCCATTCCAATCCAGCGTTGGGAGGAGGTTTCAGTGGATTTTATCACATGTTTACCCAAGTTTGAAGGAAAGAGTGTCATCATGGTGGTAGTTAACAGACTTACCAAGTATGCACACTTTTGTGCGTTATCTCATCCATTTAAAGCCAGTACAATTTCTATTGCATTTATGGAAACAATTCAAAAGCTACATGGAAACCCAAAGATTATTGTAAGTAACAGAGATCCCATTTTCACTAGAAATTTTTGGACATAATTATTTTCTTGTCTAGGTAATCAGTTAGCTCAGATCTCATCTTATCATCCTCGATCTGATGGGAAAACTAATATAGTAAACAAATGTTGGGAAGGATATCTTCGTTTCTTTGTATTTTATAAAAAAACACAATGAGTGAAATGGTTACCTCTGGCTGAATGGTGGTATAACACTTCCTTCCATATTGCATCAAAAATGACCCCATTTATGGCACTTTATGGATATCATCCACCATCCATCACATCATATTTAAGAGAAAATTATAAGGTTCAAGCAGTGGAAGATCACAACGAGCACCAACAACAAGTTCTCCAACTCTTAAAGGATAACCTCACTTTGGTGCATAATAGAATGAAACAACATGAATATCAACATCGCAGTGAAAGAAGTTTTGATGTAGGTGCCTAGGTATTCCTACGGCTACAACCATATAAGAAAATGTCCCTAAAGCAAGATAATAAGGATAATAAATTATCACCAAAGTATTATGGTCCATACAATGTGTTGCAAAAGATTGGTACTATAGCATACAAATTGCAGCTTCTCGAATGCACCCAATTTTCCACGTTTCATGTTTAAAGAAGGTTATAGTTGACAATCACCCAATTCAAACAATATTGACAGAACTTGATGAGAAGGAAAAATCATATTGGAACTTGAAGCAGTCACATAAACAAGAACTCGACAGCTACAAAATCGATCAATTTTGGAGTATCTCATCAACTAGAAGAACCTACCCGCTAAAGATTCCACATGGGAGGATGATAATTTTATACAGAATCATCCTGAACTATGCAAGCATTGAGGACAACACTTTTTTGAAGGAGAGGGGCATGTTAGGTCCCTATAATACTACTGATTCCCCCATTACTATTATCATTGTAGCCCTTATTGTTATTATTCTGTCCCTATTGTCCCCATATTGTTATTAGTGTGCCCCATAGAATCCCACTATTGTTATTGGTGTGCCCTTATATTATTATTGTTATGTTGTCTTTAATTACGTTGTGACCCTTTAGACTCCTATATATAGAAAGGAGGTTTAGTCATTTGTATCATCCAAGAATTGTTCGTTTGTGTAATGTAAAGGAGGTTGCCCCCTTGAAGAGGCTGATTTTGAAGTCATTGATCTATCATTTCTATCTCTTTGTGAGTTGGTTCATAACATAGCTACGTGAAATGTAACTTCTATATAACATTCTAAATATCCTTTTTTCAATAATTTAAGAGACTAACACTTTTTTATCTTTAATTAATAACTTAATACTCCACCAAAAATAGCATTGAATTGGTTCTTCACCTACCAAGGAGAAATTTTAAACCAATATGAAAATGCTTACTCATTCCCTTGCCATTTTGATATTTTATTTGTGTGCGGGTTTAAGCTAGTGTAATGTAACTTCTACATATTTGACAATTTAAATGTAAACAATTACCTAGATTGAAGTTATAAAATCAACATATGCACAATAAGATACAATATGCATGATTTATAGTATGATGTTTACATGTTATATCAAGAAAAACTTTTTATCATCTCATTAACTCTTATCTTATAGTTGGTGATGGATATAGCCTTTAAAATTATGAGTCGTCCTTGTCATATCTTATATTTAATGATGGATATAGCTTTTAAAAGCATCAACCTTGTTTGTTATTTTATGTACGATCAATTTAAATGGAAGTGCTCATAATTTCATTCAATATTATCTTGTACAACTAGAAATAAAATGATGTGGGGGTGGTGTTTCTAGTGATTTTCAAACTTTTTTTAATTACCTAAATTTAGCCTATTTAAAGTAAATAGTTGCATTGGCCATCTTATCTTCAAGTCGGTAACTTTGCTTGAGGGCATCTTCATGACATCCACCATCTCTGAAAATTATGAAATATTAGTCGTATCTTGCACTAAATAGACAATGTTGGCATAGATCTTTTATTGTGTTTTTTATTCCATGTCATAAATTTATTGATATTTTATGATTCCTAGTTTCAATTTCCATGTTAAGACTAGATTCATCATGTCTGATAGGATTTTTAGTTCTGCACACATTATATTTCTCACTTTTAATTGTATCAAATATAGATAGTATGCACAATGACATGTAGTGACATGTGGGTGTCTATTTTACCCAATGATATGCTTGATTTTTTAACCCATTCTAATACTACCAAAATGAAATTAACAGAGACAAGGACACAAAAAGAACTATCAATCAATGAAATTAGAGACTTTAGAATGAAACTCAAATTGTACATGAATTTAATGATAAGTGTTTATAGCTGCCTAGTCACCGATGAGTATCGAATCACACTATGAAAAATTCCTTTCATTATGAGAATTTGGTTGCACCTGCACTAATCCTCTGTAGTAGTTCTTTGACTTTCCTCTAGATATAATTTTAGAAACAATCCTACTCCTACAATTCTTCCCTACATGGATCATCTTTGTGCTCCCTATTGATATTTGTTTTCAAGGCAATAGAATAGAACTCTCCAATTTCATCATTGCCTTTCAAAACAATGCTTGAGTATTTCCACGTGATTATCGAACCAGTCTCTACTCAGGTCCACGAAATCCTTGATTTGTCTCCATCACACAAGCTTCTTTTCGTAATAAAATTGGAAATCCCACATCTCCATTCCTCATCCTCGACATACCAATTCTTCATAGTGGAATACTTTATCATTGCTCCCTCGGTGCAATAGAGATCCACTATTGTGGCATGGAGATGATTGGTGTCATAAAATGGTGCAGTTCATCCTTCAATATATGTCATGTAACTCCTCTCATCTACAACAATAAGATTCCTCTCAAGCTGCCTAGCTTCCATCTCACTCTCATCTACAACAATAAGAGTCCTCTCAAGCTTCCTAGCCTCCATCTCATTCATCTTGGAATAAGTGGATATTTCCATGGGTGACAAAGTGTGCTTGGGGATTTAATCGAAGGAGATATCACTAAAAACAAAATACGATGAAACATAAAATTTATCAACATGATGTAAAACCCTACCAAGCTACTTCCTAACTAGATCAAGATACTCCTGAATTACCTCTTATAATGAACAAAAGATAACCTCAACTTCCTATAGAGTCTACCTATGCATGGGATCAATGAAAACACTGTCAAGAGCAACATCTACAACAACATTCTTCAATCTCTTCTTCTAGTCAAGGGCATGCCCAACTTTTGAAAGGTATCAAGCAAGTCAGGGTCCACCTCATCCAGGCTCCTCTTCTTCTTCTACTCTCTCTGTTTAGGTTCAAAATAATAGCAAAGGTCTTGGAAATCGATGAGTGGGTAAAAGTTATCAGACCATTTGGGTACTTCCATTTTTAATAATTTTCTGTAAACATTGAGTCTAAATTAGAAAAGTCATTCAGGTTCCTTCTTTTTAGCTGAAATTAACCTAATCTTTGGAGAGTTGTAAGGTTTAATGGATGTAAGTATATTCTACATAAAATAGAGTAAAATGGTTTAAAAATGTAGGCATTGAGATCAAAATCTAAGGATGAAACATAAAATATTTTATGTTCATGATTACAAGAAATTTTAATTTCATGTAACAAAGTTTGAGGAAGGTATAGTATTTGCATCCGACAAGAAAATTTTCTTGCATCACCCGAGCCCTTTGAATTTGGGCATGGTAGAGTCCATTTCACAAATAATCAACCATTAAAAAATAGGTGAAAGAAAAAATAAATTTTCATGCAATCTGACCCTAGAAAATTTAGGGAGGAGCAAACTGATCTGTAAAATAAGGACATGCAAAATGCTTACTTGTCCATTGTATTTTGATGAATTGTTGGTTGCAATCAAGATCTGCATTATCATAATCATTAAACCCTTTTTACAATAAGGACATGCAAAATGATTACTCGTGCATTGTCTTTTGATGAATTGTTGGCCGCAATCAAGATCTTCATTATCATAATCATTAAACCCTCAACTCTAGATGAAATTTATGCTTTGAACATATAAACGCTTGAAATTTTTCACCCATAAGAACAAAAATCATCTTTAGTAAAAAGGAAGAACTCTCCAGAGTCCAAATTCATACCCATGTACAAATGGCCAAAATATCCACGCCCAATGGCCTTGCCCTTCCTCCATTTAATCATTGATGCCCTCTTTAGGTGTTTCCCATGCAAACTCCATTTAGGGTTCGAATCCTATGAAATCCATAGATCGCGTTGATGGTCTTCCTTCTTCTCGTGTTTCCACACAGATATCAAAAAGGAAAAGAAAAATGCATCGCTACAATGTGATGTTGTAATATATGAATATTTTATTTTAACCCAACACAAATTCATACTCATGTACAAATGGCCAAAATCTCCATGGAAAATGACCTTTTCCTTCCTCCATCTAATCGTTGATGCCCTTCTAAGGTGTTTCCTATTCAAACTCCATCTTCCTTCTTCTCACATTTCCACACGGATATCAATAAGGTAGAGAAAACTGCAGTGCTACAATGTGATGTTGTAACCCATGAATATTTTATTTTAACCCAGCACTAAACTGGAAATGAAAAGAAAAGAAATATTATAATGAAAAATAAAATAAAATTTATATAAAAAAAAATAAAATATATAAATGGAAATTGGGTTAAATGATTTACTTTTAATAAGAATTTGCTATTTTAATTTAATTTACACATTTTTTAATTGATCTAGGGAAAAGTTACAAATTGAAATAATATCAAACTATATATATATATATATATATATATATATATATAGAGAGAAGGAGAGAGAAGAGAGAGAAGAGAGAGAGAGAGAGAAGAGAGAGAGGAGAGAGAGAGGAGAGAGAGAAAAAGCAAAGGATCCAAGGGATGAGAGCAGCAAATTGACTAATATAATAGAAATTAAATATAGTGCATGATTTTTTAAAGTTTTTCATTATTTTATTTTCTTTGACATGATTGATCCAAAATAGAGGTTTAATATTTTACAACCAATTAATTTTTTTAGTCTAGATAATTTCTTAAACACAATGCAATGTGATCAAATTTAATAGAGAGTTGGAGAGGGGCTGGAGAGAGGGAGGAAGATAGTGAAAAAGTTGGAGTATAGAGAAAGAGAGAAAGAGAGAGTGATGGGGAGGAGAGAGAGTGAGGTGGGAGAGAGGGAGCGAGAGGAAGGAAGAGAGAGGAGAGAGCGAGAGAGATAGAGTTGGAGTGGGAGAGAGAGGGAGGAAAGAACAAAGACAGAGAGATAGTGGTGGAGAGAGACAGGAGTCAGAAGCGAGAGATGGAGAGAGAGTTAGGGAGAAAGGAGAGGAGTGAAGAGAAATAAGAGGAGAGGATAGAGATAAGGAGAGAAGGGGAAGGGAGAGATATGGAGAAGGATAGGGAGGGGGGAGATAGTGATAGAGTTGGACGGAAGAGAGAGAGAGAGAGGGAGAGTGATTTGGGGGGAGAGATAGAGGGAGGTGGGAGATAAGGGATAGAGAGGAAGGGAGATAGAAATGAGGAGAGAGAGATGGAATTGGAGGGGGCAGGAGAGGGAGGGAATAGGAAAAACATAAAGGGAGAAAGGTGGAGATAGAGAGGGGGTGACAAGGGAGTCATGGAGAGAGAGTGAGGAAGAGAGGATAGTGGGAGGGAATAGAGAGAATAATATAGATAGAGAGGGAGAGAAGGGGAAGAGAGAGATAGACAGAGAAGGGAAAGAGAGGGAGAGAGAGTGTGTGTATTCCTGGGGAGTGAGATAGAAAGATAGAATAACAAAGATACATAAACAAAAATATAGATATTATATAGTATTATATAACCAACCTAGATCCATATTAACCCTATAATTATTAACTGCTGAGAGGGATCCAATCTCTCGAGGTGCAAACCTTTCCTCAAGTTTTTCACTAGAAAAAAAAGTTTTCACCTCAAGAGATTGGATACCTCTCGACGCTTGATAGATCCGGGGTTAAGATGGATCTAGTTCGGTTAATATGAAATTAAAGTAATTTTTATTTGATATTATAGTCTTAAAAATTAAAATTTCTCTTCAAATTATTTTCAAATTGCAACTAGATCCAATTAGATTCAATGAATAGACTTTTAAAAAATACATAAAATAAATTTTTTTATTAAAGAATATATTTTTAAAATTACAAATTATTAGAGATAAATAATGAAAAGTTGTCTCACCTATACACCATGTGAGGATAAATAAGTGTTTGAGGAAGGATACAATTTCAACCAATCTTTAACAACCTTTCAATCCCATATTCCTTGTAATTTTAGATTGCTTGACACAATTAAGATGACTAACATTAAAAACTGATTCATATTATTGTAGTACTTGTTAGGTAGTTGTATTTTTGTTCTTAGACTAAATTAGTCATTCATGTCAATCGTTTTTAGTTGTATTACTTATTAGCTAGTCACATATTTTAAACCACAATTAAATTAGTGATTTATGTTAATCATTTTTAGTTCGATCACTTAAGATTGCTCAACTTTTTGTAGTATTTCACTTGGAAAAGTTGTGGTAACTAACTTTTTTAGTTACTTGGTCACTAGTTTCCCATTTTCTACTAGTGAATGATGATGATCATGATGTTTGTCAAAACTAGAACTCGAATAGTACTTGTGTCCATCACCTCTCCTATCCGGAGTGTCCAACAACTGCCATCTCTGGTTGTGTTGTCTCTATCCAACCTGTGAACACCATAAGACCTGTTACCATATGCCCCATTAGTTATGTCCTCCTGCTCATGGCTGATCCGAAGTGGTCCCTGTCACTGCAATTCTAAAAAACTATGAAGTAGTATATTCTATCATTGCTTTGCTCTAAAAAATGATGAAATCAAGAGGTGAATTCAGGAGTTGTTGCAGAAAGGGCACATCAGGCCAAGTTCATCACCCCATGGGATCTTGATCGTGGTTGTACAGAAGAAGGAAGGGACCTGGAGATTATGTATTGACTATCAGACGTTGAACAAGATCGATGTCCAGAATAGGTATCCAAACCCATGGATTGATGACCTTTTGAACCAGCTCAAGGGGGCCAAATATTTTAGAAATATTGACTTGAAGTTTGGTTATCACCAGGTACTGATCAAACCCTATGATCTATGGAATATTTCCTTCAAATCCAAGGAGGGCCTTTTTGAATGGCTGGTCATGCCTTTCGAGTTGATGAATGCCCCCGCAACCTTCATGAGGCTAATGGAAAACATCTTGCAACCCGCGACCCTTCACCAATTCATTCGTGGTGGGGGATTTGGATGATATTCTGATATTCATCCAGAGTTGGGTAGAACACCTTCACCATATTTGATAGATCCTCCAAACTCTACGGCAACACAACTTGTGTGCCAATTTGGAGAAATTTACTTTTGGTATGACCTAGGTTCAATATTTCGGGTACATCATTGATGAGAAGGGTGTGCATGTGGACCCAACTTAGATATAATTCATTGAGGATTAGCTAGCCCCAACCACTCTAACAAAGCTCCACATCTTTCTGGGTCTATCCAACTTCTACCGCAGGTTCATGTTGTGGTTCTCACATATAACTTGGTCTTTGAGTCAAGTCACCAAGGGAGGAGTGAAAACAAAGTTCGTTTGTTCTGAATCCCAACAGAAGGTGTTTTCTAAGTTGAAGCATCGCCTCTTCTATACACTAGTGATCACATTACCAAACCTACAACAACCATTTGAGATCGAGACAAATGCCTCTAACTATGCTATTTGTGCAGTTCTTACCCAGCAGGGGCATCCAGTGGAAAATCATAGTTAGACACATTCAAACATAGTTTGAAAGTATCCCACCTATGAAAAGTATTTGTATTCCATTGTGTAGGCCTATCGAAAATGGAAGCATTACATTATGGGGAAGGAAACAGTCATCCACATAGACCACCAACCCCTGTAATTCATATAGACTCAATGGAAGTTGCAGAATGATCACCAAAAAAATTGGTCCACATTCCTGCAACAGTTCCATTTCAACATTAAGTAAAGGAAGGACAACACCAAAAATGTTGTGGACTACCTCAGCCGACCACCAGTCATGGCGCTGACCACTATGTTTGCCTCTCATGGGCATGAGACTGTGGGGTGGCCGCATATTTACAAGAGTGATCTAGAATTCAAAAACACATACCAGATGTTCCTGGAAGGAAATAAATTTCCAAATTTTCACCGCCAAGATGCATTGTTATGCCACCTGGGACACCTCTTTGTTCCTTCAAGCAAGTGTGCCAAGATGATTTGGGAGGCACACTACATTCGGGACGCTAGACATTTTGGGGTGGAGAAAACAGTGGCAGTGCTAAAAAGCATTTTTATTGGGCGAACCTTCGAGAGGATGGTGTGAACTACATCAGATCATGCACTTCCTATGCCATTGTCAAACCTACCATCAAGAATCAAGGCATATATACTCCTCTTCCTACTCCTAGTTGACCTTGGGAATCCATATCCTTGGATTACATGTCGAGCCTTCCTTCTACCAAGCATGGAAACGACCGTGTTTTTGTGTTTGTCAACATATTATCTATGATGGCCATTCTAGCAACTTGCAAGAATATTATCACAACAAAAGACACTGCTAAACTCTTCGTTGAACAAGTGCGAGTACATTTTGGGATCTCACCGTCCATTATCTCAAACTGAGACAACAATTTCCTAAGTACATTTTGGTAATGTCTCTATTCGATGTTGGATACCAAGCTCACTAAGTCGACAACTTTCTAACCCCAAAATGATAGCGAAATAGAAGTCGTCAACAAAATGATTGTACACATTTTGTGTATGTACAATTACAAGCATCCACATGCATGGGATGAAAGCCTTCCCTATGTCTAGCACATCTACAATAGAGCTCTCCATAGCTCAACTGGCCACAACCCATTTCATGTGGGGTTTGGATTCCAACCATTATGACCCATTGATGTGGCCATACCATTTGCAACTACTCAAGAAGATTCGTCTCATGTCTAGTCTGAAGCTGGTAGGGCTAACAACTACTTTCAGTGCTTTCAGCACATTCGTTAACAGGTCCATGACATATTAGAAAAATCCAATGTTAATTACAAGTAGTGTCATGATCGACATCAGGTGCCACACAAGTTCAAGGTGGGCGAAAAAGTTTGGTTACATTTGTAGAAGGATCGCTTCATTAGGCCCCACTATAAGCTTCACTGCTCCGATATGGAACTTACAACATCACTAAGGATATAGGGGACAATTATTTCAAGCTCATCATTCCACAATTCCTTGGCCTACACCCAATGTTCAATGTGGACCACCTTCGACCATACTTTCCACCATTACTAGACATATCATACATTGCAAAACAACTCGCACCTACAAAGTTAGACCCAGACTACATGGAATAGGAAAAAACTGATCGAATCATGGACACGGAGGTCAAGAACACTTGCCAACAGAATATCCAACTATATCGGTTTGTCAAAGTTGGTCAACTCCTACATCAAGGCAAGTGGCTCACTAGTGACCAAGTTCAACAGAAGTTTCCCCATCTCATGGAGGCAATCAACGCAATGGGGACCATTCCTTCCTAAGGGGGGGAGCATTGATTTAGGTGGATATTGGTGGCCACCCACCTATTCCACTTGGATGCCCATCATTGTTTATTTCCAGCTTCCTTAATGATAGCACAACTTAGTATTTTTGGAAGTTTTTCGGGTCCTAAACTTCCAAAGCCATTTTGAGGGACTAAAAGACGTTTTTAGGGAATACAAAGAGATTGAAAATTTCACAAACTAGTCTTCCAATTTTTTTTTTCAGACTCTTCTTCAATATCTTTGAAACAAGGTATTATGATAGCCAAATGGAGTTCATATGCCAAAGTTACGACCTCAGAAAGTTGATACCAATTTACCCAAACGGAGCCCACAATTTTGGCACTTCATCTCTTAAGTTTAGGCATTTGGATTTTTAGGGTTTTCCATTGTTTCTAAATAATAAATATGCCTTTCAACCTCATTGTAACATAGTTCACAGGCATGTAGTTGCCACATATCTTCTCAGAGATAACCTACCATCGCCCGAGCTAGTTTATTTCCATTTATGTATGTAAGCATATTTCGGTTCTTTGATATTAATGAAATGAAGATTTATTTCTATTTCATCTCGATGTTTATGTGTATATTTGCATTTTTTACGTTTTGCATAAGTTTGGATCAGGGGTATCAGAGTTGTCTGCTCCTTCCCTGTTTTTCTTTTCATGTCCCCAACGAGGTCAAGGGATAAGGAGTTAGGGATCGATCTAGTTCAACCTTTGTAAGACAAACCTTGCAAATGCTGACAGCCTCCTGTGGTGGAAGAAAATAAATATGAGGGGGTAGGAGATCCTTTCAAAATATTGCTCAAGCCCTCAAGTGATAGAGAAACGCAATGATGGACAGCATTGCCCAGATCCTTCGGCAGCTACTCACAGGTGACACATCTTCATCCAAAAGCCACTCTGGAGGTGCCACTCCTTTTAAGGTATAAGTTAACTTTGATATTCCCTTATTTGAAGGACAGATAGATGTAGACATCGTAGATAGATGGTTAAATCTGTTAAAAGGATATTTTTCAGTTCACGACTTTTCCAATCAGGAAAATATTATTTTTGCACTCCTCAAAGTTGCCCCACATGTCAAGGATTTGTGGGAAACCAACTGTGAACAAAAGGATGAGAGCGAATCCTCACTATTTTCAGCTACACCTGCATGGAATTCTTTCTGAGATGCCATCAAGGAACAATATTACCTTGTTGTGACCTATGAAGATAAATACATAAAGTGGACCACGCTGTGGTAGGGAAGGGACCAAGATGTGCCAAAGTTCACAAATGTTTTCCATATCATTCGCTTGAAGCTAGGTATCAACAATTCTAAGCGGAATTTGGTACTCAAGTACCACATCTATCTACACAAGTAAATCTAGGAGTTCCTAGACATATCCTTGCTTGGCATCACCTATCAATACACTGTCGAGATTGAGCAGAAATTTAAACAAAAGAAGAGAGATTTTGGATATGTGAATTCGAAGTAAGGAAAAGGTGCCCCCAAACTGAAAAACAAAGGATGAAGCCAAGGTGGGTGATGAGTTTCGGTATTACAACAAGAATGTTGCAACTCCCAAGGCTACTGACTTTAATTATCAACCCGGGGTTCATAAAAACTTAAGAGGTGTCAGCACTATATGTACGACATACAATGTGTCCTTCCTTTTTTGTCATGACGTAATGGAGTGCATGTACTAAAGCTAAATCCTAAACTAATTGCAGAAAATGAAATGTTCGAAATGGAACCTTAACCTATTGCAAGAAATAAAGTACAAGGAAAGAGAAGGAAATTCAATGCTAAATAACACCATTTCCTAATTAACTACCAAGAAACTATGCTTTGCAATAATAATAAATTATCATGAACCAAATTCTACTACCTAAGAATGGAAATAAGCATCAAACATCACTAATGTGCAAGTAAAGGGACTGAAATAAATTTGTTTTTGTCTTTTTGTCTTTTCATGCAAAATCAAGTATGCAAACCAATTTCTTTTGGTGATGTGGCAGGTGAATTGAGGATGTTGGAGGTTTGATGGAAGGGTTAGGAGATGGTTGGATGGTGTGGAGAGACCCTTAGGAGGCTTTTGGTGACTTCCTAGAGGTTTTCCATCAATTCGGCCTCAAAACAGGCCATTTTAGGAAAATCTACAACATGTACTAGAAACCTACAGGATGATCCTATAGGAATTACAATGAACCTACAGGATACAGCCAAGTGAAAAATGTGAGGTGTTTCAGGTGATGGGAGGCCTAGGAAAGGTGTGTGATGGGTGGAATGGAGTGGGAAAATTCCTATGATCACTCAGAACTCAAAACCAAAGTTGGGAGATGGATGGATTTGCTCAAAAAGCTTGGAGAAGTTTCCTTATGAAATGATGAAATTGGCGAGGGTTTAATGACAAATAAAATCAAATCCAAAGTGGATGGGACAAATTTTGTTACTAACTAGGATGTATTAGGTCCCTATTCCAAGTGGAATCACTCAGAAATACCTATGTTAACCCATTCTAAAAAATAAAAAACATTACTAGTCGAAAATCTAGAAATTCGAGAACTAGTGAGCTAGTAAATCTAAAAAATTCCTAACCAAATCAAGTGAAAATGCAATGGGGTAGCTTTTGTTATGAACTAGAATGTCTTTTTGATCTAATTTAAGTGGAATCAAGTCAATTGAATCTCGTTAGCATGCTCTAAAAAATAGCAGCAATTTACTGTTCTTTGCTAAAATGGAGGTCCAACAATCTAGATTTGGGAATAAGAAGACTATTCCAAGCAACTCAATGATTATTATGAACTTCCAAATATTTTCCAAGGATGAAATAATGCTTGTGATCCTGAAAAATAATTTACATCAATCATTTAACTCAACCCTACAACAAGAAATCATTAATACTAAATGCAGAAATAAAAACTAGAGATGCATGTGAATAAGCAATGACAAGAAGGAAAGAAAATGATACAAAAGGGCTATGAGGTTCATGGGATGGCCAAGCCCAAGGAAACTCAGAGAACTATGGAAGAGAACAAGATTTAAGATTTAGAAGTTGAACATGACACCAATCTTCATTATTTTCATCAATAGAATTACATCCCTGCAAGAAAATACGATGGAGCTGCAAAGATACAAGCTCTCTCCACAATAACACTAATGAAAATATCCCCCTAGAGGAAAATTCAACTTGGTACTTCTACAAAATGATTGAGAATCATTCCCCATGGATGTAGTAATCTTTCCCCACCGAAATGCCTTGATTAGTGGATCTGCTGCCTTGATTGGTGGATCTACTCCTTTGATTAGTGGAACACACTCCTAGATTTTCTCAATCATCGGAGTTCCACAATTTTTGTCATAATTCCATAATATCTTGTTGACTTATTATTTATTATTGATCCTCCAATAGTAGGGAACAAGTCCCTAAATTATCTCCTCCTCCAACTCTTCATAATCTGCCCAATATTCTCGTAGTATTCCACAAAAATAAATAATATTAGGTACAAATATTCAATTATTCATAAACCTTCCTAATGAATATATTAAAGTTAAAAATCAATTATCTAATGCAAAAAGAGAGGTTTAATGTGTTGAAGGATGGTCATAGACCTTAATTTACATTTTAAATTAGAGGCACGAGCCTTAATTTATGTCTAATTTAGAGGCCCATCATACCCCCTGCTGAAAGTGTTGCTCATCCTTTGAGAAACTTAGTGACCTCATTATGCCTCACCCATGGCCTTGGTGGCCTCTCTCTTGTGCATTAAGAATCTTGGCTGTAAGCTCTGCAAGGACAAGCCCAAAAACATATTTGTTCAAAGAAAAATCATTGTTTCTTGAGACCATTAACTTGCTTTCTTGCCCTTATTCAAGATGAGTTCTTGAATATTTTGTAGTTTGGCAAGGTCTTCCACACCCTTATCAACTATCTGCTACCTTTTTCCACCATTTAGACACCTCCTATAGGACTTCTGGGTCACTGTAATTCCTATAGGATCATCCTATAAAACACATAGTCTCTTTGTAAACTGCAGTAAAGGAGTGGAAAAAATGACAGAAATGGTGGAGGAATGAATGGTAATGAGTGGTAAAGTAAAAATGTGAGTGGCAGGGGTCTCTTTGTGATCCTAATTTTCTCATTGATCGTCCTTCTTGCTGACCTACAAATGGAAATTTCATGAAAATGGAGAGGATGCTCTCTTTGTTTTCTTTTTCAAGAATGAAATGGGATGGATGAATGATGAATAGATAGAGAATATGAAGTGGATGGAGGGATTGGAGTGCTATGGTGATCTTGGCGTTTACAAAAATTTCTTCTTTTAATTGTTGTCCTCATTCCTCGAAATCATCACCCTTCATAATTTGACTTTTCAACATTGCATGAGTGAAGGAGTGAGTTGCAATTAACTAGCTGAAGGCGGCTAAGACTACTGACCAATCCTTAGCTTATAAAACCTCATCTCTCATGCATTGACAACAAATTTCTAACTATAATATGCTCAAGAGAAGAGGTCAAGAATATTACATACATGTACCTTCCTGATGGTTGTTGGAGAGACATGCATGTTGCTACTGAGTTGATGTTGATGTGCAGGTGTCGGATGATGATGTTGATGATCCTGATGCTATTGCTAAGCTCTGGAGGAGCTTATTTGACCTCTATATCTCCTTTAAAACTGCTCACTACCAATCTTGTAGGTGTTGTTTTGTATCCTGTAGGTTTACAGGACAATGACTTGTTTTCTCCATATCTCCCAAACAAAAGATTGGATTGAGCTGAAATGTTTTGAGCATTTTTCCATCATTATTATGCACCTCCCCATAAAAAAAAATTGGTCAATGGATGCACAGATCTAGAGAAAAACTAAAAATGTCTTAATGTGATGGAGGTCGATTTCTTAGAAACTATGCACTAGAATTTGCTGAAACTGCTTAGGAATGTTACCATCATCCATATGCATCTCCCAATGAAAAAACTTTTTAAATGGATGCACGATATTGATAAAATGAAAAAATGGTTGAAGGTGATGGAGGCCAATTTCTTGGAAATCATGCACTGAAATTTGCTGAAATTTCTTGAGGATGTTACCATCATCCATATGTGTCTCCCCCTAAAACAGCATGGCAAATGGATGTATGGTTTTCAAGTTATGGCAAAACCAAATTTCTGCGCTATGTATTTTTGTATCCTATAGTAAAATAGAGCATCTTGTAGTTTTTTAGGACAATAAGGAAAATGAGTGGTAGAAGCTTGAGAATGATGGGTGGATGGTGAAAATAGATGAGGGTGATGGATTGGCATGGCCTTGGCCTTGTTGGAGCATTTGAGTGAAGTAGGACAAAGTCAAAATTTAACTTCTTTTGACTAGGCTTGAATAATTTTCCTTTTCGTACCAACTTGTTCTTGTTGCTGGAGAGTACATGCATGCATGGAGCAAGGGTTATTCTTTTTTTTCCCTTTTTTTTTCTTCTAGTCCTACTAGATGCCTCAATGAGGTTTTCAACTAGCAGGTCTGCCTAGGTGCCTCAAAGGAGGTTTCACCTAGGATCTTCTTTTTTCTCCTTTTTTTTTTCTACCCTACCCTACTTGAAAAACAAAATCACTTTCAAGTATAAGAATACTTCCAATGGAGCCATGCGAGAATCAATATGATAGAAAAAATGATGTGGAGGCTAGAAATGCATTTGACATGTACTTGGATTTCAGAGACCAAATGATTTGACTTTGAAATAATTAAACATAGTTGAGAAAGAGAGTGATGCCGCAACTTAGCGACTGTCTGGAACCATATTTCAATATAGTTGTGATGTCCTTGGTCCTTTTGTTGATCTTGATCATTCTTCATGTCTTCTTCTACCATGACATTCAAATCTTCCTCTTTTTGCTGATTTTTTTCTTGAATACATGGAGGATTTGTTGGTAGCCATGAGGGAGCTCTCTCGATCTCTGGTTTTGATGTCTGCTTTTCATCAAGTGTAACCAATGGTTCTATGGTCTTCTCATTTGAATATTCTTCTTCTAGATGTGGTCCTTCAATGATATTAAGATAATCTCTTTTTTGCAATACTCTTCTGAGCTATGGTGAATACCATTGATCTCAAGGGGAGTTGTTTGGAAGTGTTGTACCTCAGCATTGTAAGTGGGTTGAGCTACTTCAATGTGTGGGTTTGGAAATGGTGGTACAGGTAGTTGAGTTGGAGTGTATATTTGGGATGGATGTGGACAGGGTTGTGGTTGTGGTGGAGGTGAATGGTAAGCATAACATGGATTTTGGTATGGAGGATATTGAGGAAAATACTAAGGATATTGTGGATGGCCCCCATAAGTTCCTTGCCAACCTTGTTGCCAGGATTGGTTTTGGGGTTGAGATGGCCAATGTTACCAAGAAAAGGGTGTGTTCCAATTACTTTGAGGTGGATGTGCCAATCCCAAGGAAACCCAGAGACCTATGGAGGAGAAAAAGATTTAGGAGCTGCACATGAGACCAATCTTCATTATTTTCATAAATAGAATTACATCCCTACAAGAAAATACAATGGGGTTGCAAAAATACAAGCTCTCTCCACAATAACACTAATGAAAATCTCCCCCTAAAGGAAAATTCGACTTGGTACTTATACAAAATGATTAAGAATCATTCCCCATGGATGGACGAATCTTTCCCCACCGAAATCCCTTGATTAGTGGATCTACTCCCTCTATTGGTGTATCTGCTTCCTTGATTAGTGGAACACATTCCTAGATTTTCTCAATCATTGGAGTTCCACAATTTGTGCCATTATGTAGGTTTTAACCCCGTACAAAAATTACCTGCATACGAATTCTAAATCACAGGAGAAATAAAAATGCGAGAGCATAACACATAAAACACATATACACAGAGATTTCCCACTGGATCTCAA
>APFE031371192.1:192165-217815 GCA_000404065.3 Pinus taeda
CTAATTTAGAGGCCCATCGGTGGGGTGACCCAAGGCAACCCATCGAAGCCTCAAGAAAAGAACAATACCATGAAGACAAAGAAGGACACAGGTAAATGGTGTAAGTTCCATAAGAACCCCACTTACAACACAAGTGAGTGTTGAGGCAAGACGTCATTGGTGGCTGAGCTGAAGGCTTCTAAATTAGATGCATGTTCTGACTCTAAGTCAGAAACAAAAAGTGGGAATGACAAAGGGAAGAAAATTATTGATGTGGAGCTGAGTGCCACCATTGTCACCACCAAGATCCAGAAGGATGAGCCCAAATATCCAGAGGAGGGGGATCAGCTCTTCCACTCATAGATGTGGGTGAAGGGTTCTCCACTACAGTTCATTTTCGATAGCGGGAGACAAAAGAACCTCAATTCAGCAGAGTTGATGAAGCAGTTGGGCCTACCGACCACACCACACCCATAGTCGCACACCATCAGGTGGCTTCACCAAGGACAAGATCTCTATGTCAGCCAATAGTGTCACCTTCCCTATAGCATCAAGCCCTTCACAGATGGAGTATTGTGTGGAGTATTAGACCAAACATACTTGTGCAAGCGACATGATGTGTATGAGTCTAGGCCTCCCATTGTTATTATTACTTTTGGCAACAAGTTGTAAAGGATATCGGAGGTAGCACACCTACCATCATTTCTTTGATCACTACGAAGAAATACAATAAGATTATTTCTCATACCAAGAAATTTGTTTTCCTTATGATTTGCCCTTAGGGAAAGAAGCAAATTGTGGCCATGGCCTCTAGAAAGAGCTCCTTCACATGACAACAAGGTTGTAAAGAAGTACAAGGACATATTCACCTCACCCACATGGGTACCTTGTTGGGTGGCCATATTTTGGGCAAAGAATCCAATTTTTTTCAATAGAGCCGCGCAACAGAAAGGATGTCACGGAGTACGAAGTGGATCACACAGCAAAGTAGCAGAGCACAACGAGTATTACACAATGAACTCATCGTGCAGTATATGGGATTTGTGGCGAAGCCCCTCCCATTTTATAAAAGCATATAATATTGTAAAAGTTGAATGGTTTTGGACCATAGTTCCTTGTATTTTGGGAACCATGTTATTGGGTCCAATATAATGTAGCCATGTAATTCCTCAATGTAATAATATATATAGGGATGAATAATAAATAATAAAGGCACCATCAATTGGATCAAGATCTATGTTTATGGTTGTATTTTTGTGACTTTTACCTCGGAGAAAGGGGAAAGGCTCCACAACTAAGTGTGCAAGGGCCTGGGTCTGCAACTTAGTGCGCAAACAACTTGTAGTTGTGTGCATAGGTGAAGAACTTTTTTTTGTACCAAATTCTCTATTATAAGCAATATTTCTTGTGGATGTAGTCCCACATTGGTATGAACCATGGTAAAATCTATGTATTCATGTGTTCATTTTCTTATTATTTGCACTTTATTTTAGTGCTGTGAAGTTTATGGATGTTTATGATATGTTTAAGTAATGAATGTAATTTTGTGAAGTAATGTATAAGTGCGAAGTATTTCATGAATGCGAAGTGGTTTATAAGTGTTAAAACATAAGAAAATACAAAATTTCCACATTGCAGTATCTCTCAATGCAACAGAAACCTGGTTCTACAACCCTCGATAATCACTTCGAGTGAGACTGCGACTTTCTTGCAGGTCATTGCCGAAAGGGCTTATGATTGAGAGTTTTGTTAGTGTGCAGTAAAATCTAAACCTAGGTTAGCCCAACCTAAGTCAACAAATGGTTCGGTGGTCAGGACCAAGATTTGTTTGAGGGATATGTTTATGTAGCATCCGTCAAAGAAAGAAATTCAAGATTGGGTAGAACAGAAGGAACGAGAATTTGCAGAAAAAGAGAATAGAAGCCCTTGTCTATCAATTGAAAGGTGGTTGGAGAAGTATATTTTTGAAGATCAATACAGAATCTTCTTTGATATGTTTCATGTTGAGTTTTACGAGTGGATGTCAAGGTTAACCAAGAGAATTTTTTTTTTTAAAGGAGACGAACCTAAGGAGTGGACTCCTGAACTAATACATCGACTCAAGAACATTGACAATAGGATCTCGAGAGTTGATGATTAATCTAGATTGGCAGCATCTTGAGAGGATTCATTACTAAGTTCACAGTAGAATCGATTATGTCCTATAGCAAAGTAGAATGGAAAGTTTTTCAAAGGACCATGAGGTAAGTTCTTGAGATCTCTAAAACTTTGGATTAAGATGATTTTGTGTGAAAAGGGGATTTTACGAATGCATTTATATTATTAATTACTTATGTTTGGGAGAATATTCAAAGAAGAAACTGGAACAATGTGAAGTGGAAAAGGATATAGAATAGACACTATAAAGTTATCTTGTGGCCAAGATCCAAATACTTTTATAGAAACTAATTATATTCCTCTTTTAAGTGAGTCTGAAAGTGAAGAAAACCACTTTGAGAACCTTGAAGTAACTCCACAGTATTCACCCTTCGATCCTGAAAGTTCGTTGAAGCCATAATCAAGTAGTAATCAGGGTTCTTTTGGTTTTTTCCATCCCCCTACCCCCCATCCCCTCCCCTTACAAACCCATCCCCGCCTACCCCCTCCGCTCCCCTCCCCTCTCCCTCCAAGAAGAACTATGGTCGATGATATTAAGCTACCAATCTTTAAAGGGACTGGATCAAAGGATCCAAAGCAATTATGGTTTTGATGTGAAGTAGTATGGACAGTGAAGCAAGTCCATGATGACAATATTAAGAAAGCGTAGCTTGTCATGACATGTTGAGATACATCATTGATGTGGTACATGAATTATTCAAGAAATCAGACCAGATCATTTGTAGGCATTAAAACAAAATTGGTAAAATAATTTAAGAAGTCGAAGTATGAGTCACAGTGTATCACATAATTAAAAGATATCAAACAAAATCCTACTGAGTATGTTTAGGAATTTGATCAAAGATTCAAGATATTATTGGATCAGGTGAGTTTCAAAATAGCTCTAAAGCAATATAAAGAATGGTTTATAGTTGTGTTCCTTCCACATATAAGATTGCCTTTATCGTAACAAAAGATATAAACTCAAGCCAGAGTTTTAGAACTTGCGATGAAATTAGAATCTTTGCCTATTGGGGATACTAATGCAGATATGCAGTAGATCCAAAGTCAGCTGGAAAATTTGACTCTACAAATACAAGATATAAATAAAATTAAGGAATTCATAGAAGAAGTGTGGTGTACAAAGTGTAAATCAAAAGGCCATTCTAAAGAACAATACCCTCTCTTTAGAAATTACATGGCTAGTGGAGCACCAAATCTTTTGAATCCCAGATCCAACTTATGGTGTGAGATATGTAAAAATAGAGGTGAACATTGCGTAGAATATTTCTACCTATTGTAGAAGTATGCCGAGACTCTAAGAAACTTATATTGCAAATTCTTCAAATTAGTAGGGCATGATAAGAACAATTGTCGAGCTTATGAATTAATCATGAAGTGCAATATTGATGCCTATAGAATTCAAGATGAAGAACATGGACATGAGGAATATGGATATCGTAGTGGTCGAGGTAGTTATTAGGAAGAGGTCGAGGTTGCGAAGATGGTCAAGTTCATGGATAGATTATTTGTTACAACTACGGCCAGGTAAGTCACTTTGCAAGAGATTGTCAGAATCCTACCATGACATATAATTACTGAAAATAATTTGATCATTTAATTGAGGAGTGTCTGGTACTTATGGAAAAAATGCAAGAAAATAAAAATCAACAGCTGACACAGTACATTCAGATGATGACTGTAGAACCAAAGGCCAATGAACCTCACATAAATATTGTAACAAGGAGTGGAGATATGACTGGAAATGTAAAGTAGATGGAAAAAAGGAAGTTGAAGCCACATGGGTAAGAAACACTGTGGAGAAAGCCCATGTGTTTTATATTCAAAAGGAAAAAGAATTCTTTATGAAAGCAAAGTGATTTTTTATGGATGCAGGAGCTTAGACATCTAACATGCAACGGAATAAGAAGAATAGTCGTGGTGTATCATCTTCGACACAAAGCCAATCTCTACGAATATAGGAATAGGATGCAACATATAAGGTAGATACTTTAAAATCTTTTCTTCAAACTTGTATGAAATTGTTGCAAAATAAAAGAGTTGTAAAAGGAATTATGGAATTGATAAATTCTTGCGCATCTAAAGAAGTACCGTGAAGTGAGATGCACAAAGTTAAAAATTTACATGGACATAAGAGAACTGGAAATGAAATGAGGCTTAGTGCACAAATAGGAGAATATGATATGGACTAATTTATTTTAGATCTGGGATTTGAAGCTCATGTCCTGATCCGGATTTAAATAGGAACGCAACAAATTACAGATAGAACCATAAACACAGAGATGCATCAGAAATAATACTTCATTTCATTACTGTAAAATACTGAAATATGCTTACAAATAGAAATGCATATAAACCAGCTAGGGCGATGGTAGCTTATCTCTGAGAAGAGATGTGGCGGCTACATGCCTCTGAACTATGCTACAATGAGGCTCTAAGGCCTATTTATTGTTGAGAAATAATGGAAAACCCTAAACATCCAAAAACCTAACCCCAGAAGATAAAACGCCAAACTATTGGCCCCATTTGGGTAAATTGGTACATCAACTTCCCGTGGTCGTAACTTTGGCATACAATACATGTTTGAAGTGTACAATAGCTCATTAGAAAGATATATCCAAGCACTAAAAATTTGGGAAGACCAACATCGGTCCATGGACCCATGTTGCTCCCATATTTCACAAAAAACATCGTTTAGGGCCTCAAAATGGCTCCAGAAGTTCAAGACTTGAAAAAACTGCTAAAAATAGTAAATTGTGCTACAACTAAGGAAACTAAAAAATTGAAAGATACAGTTGTGGGGGTCCAAGTGGGATAGATGGGTGGATACCATCATCCATTTGGATCATTCCTCCCCCCTTAGGAAGCAATGGTCCCCATTGCATTGAGTTCCTTCATCTGCTGAACTTGGTCCTTGGTGAGTTGTTCTGCAATCTCTAATGTGTCCAGTAATGGTGGGAAGCATGGTTGAGGGTGTTCCACATTGAACACTCGGTGCAAGCAAAGGAATGGAGGAATGTTGTGCTCCAAATAATTGTTTCCCACAGCCTTGGTAATGATGTAAGGACCATGTCGGAGTGGTTTGAGCTTCTGATGGGCTCTTGTAAGGAGTTCTTTCTATAGATGTAAACTTGCGTGGTACCCCTCTGGGTGAGGAGAAGTTGTTCCTGTGTTCTATCATGATCGTATCCCTTTGTTTCTACTGCTGCGAGGATGAACCCTTTACGGGGGTCATGGATGTGGCAATGATCTTCCCCTTACTTTGGGAGCGAACCAAATAGAAAATGAATTTCTTAGTTTGGGAGATGAGCTTGCTGCATTTCTTAGCAGTGATAAAAGAGGTGGTGGGAGGTGGGGCTACCTCTTGTATCCTGTATAATGAATTACATAAAGAAATAATGACAGCATGAGGCCTTGAATCATACACAGCATGTTGCCTCCACAAGTATGGTTTGCCTAATAAGACATCACAAACATCAAGCGGTGCAACATCACACGATACCTCGTCTGTGAAGGGCTTGCTGTTGTAAGGAAGGCGGCATTGCTGGCAAACTCGGAGATCTCATCCTCGGTGAAGCCATTCGATATTGTATGGTTGCAGGTGTGGTGTAGTCGATAGGCCCAACCGCTTCATGACCTCTACTGAAATGAGGTTCTTTTGGCTCCCACTGTCAACAATGAATTGCAACGGTGAACCCTTCATCCACATTTATGAGTGGAAAATATGCTCCCCCTCCTCTGGATCTTCGGGCTCATTCTTCTAGACCTTGGCAGTGGAAACATTGGTGCTAGGCTCTGCATCAATGATCTACCTTCCTTTTCCATACCCCTTGTTGGGTTCTGACTCAGGGTCGGAACATGCATCTGATTCTGAAGCCTTCAACTTGGCCACCAGTGACTGCTTGGTCCGACACTCATTGGTGTTGTGAGTGGGGCTCTTATGGAACTCATACCATTTTCATATGTCCTTCTTGTAATATGTTATTTTCCTACGGCTTAGACGGGTTGTCTTGGGTCACCCCGCCTTGGCTTTGTCCTTTGGTCTTCGGATTTGCAGATCCAAAGTCTCTCTTCTTTTGTTTAAACTTCTGCTCGATTTTGACAGCGTATCAGTGCATCGAGCCGAGCGAGGAGATGTTCAGGAACTCCATCTCTTCCTGGATGTATCTGTGTAGGCAGCCGTAGTATTTGAGTGCCAAATGTAGCTCAGAATCCTTGATACCTAATTGTATGCGAAGGGTATGAAAAATGATTGTGAGCTCATACACATCTTGGTCCCTTCCCTGTCACATCGTGGTCCACTTTATGTAGTTGTCCTCATAACTTTTGAGAGGGTAGTATTGCTCTTTGATGACATCTTGGAATGAATTCCACGTAGGTGTGTCTGAAAATAGTGAGCCATACTTTCATCCTTCTACTTGTAGTAAGTTTTCCACAAGTCCTTGACATGGGGGGGTGCCTTGAGAAGAGAGAAAATAATCTTTTCCCAATTGGAAAAATCATGAACATAAAAATACCCATCTAGCAGATTTTACCATTTATCTATGGCATCTATGTTTATCTGACCCTCAAATATGGGGATTTAAAAATTAACTTGTACCTTAAAGGGTGTGGTTGTTGGCTTGTTGGGGCATGACCCAGGTTCAGAGGTGATTTAGCCAAACAAATCCCGGTACTATTGGCCCTTTCGGCAATAGTCTGCAGAGTGCAGACTAAGGTCTCACCTGAATTAGTATGGGAGGGTGTTAGAACCAGGTTTCTACACCCTAGGGATGTTTGAGGAGTTTAAGAGGTCTGCGGCACGCACATCTCTACGCGCACTTACCCATTTTCTGTAGCCTGCGATGCTGCCATCGTTCAACCCTAATCAGGAGCTGAACAATGTTATTACCCAAATCCTTACTAGTAACCTGATATTAGTTGATTAACTTAGCTTACTTGTATGTGTAAAGTATACATATCATTATAAATCATTCATACAATAGCACGCAGTAAATAAACAATACATTAGTAGTTGACATCAAACATGTAATAACTCAAGAACAGATATATGGAATTCAGATAAAACTTCTCTTTATTATTCTCTTCCTTCAATTACAGACTCTATTCCACCCTGCGCACTCAGCTGTAGGGGTCTGCGCACGTAGCTGTGGACAACTAGGCCTCTGCGCACGCAACTACATAGCCTTTTCCTACTCTACAACCCAAGACACACTTCGCACTTCGAATTAATCTCTAAGACCTTTCATGCCTATCCTCTATTCCCTTTAATTAGATGTGTTTACAACTTAGAGCCTCACTCTATTTATACAATCCCATGGTCCGCGGACCATGGGTAAGCCAACATTACATTCAAAACTTAGGGCAGATAGCCCTATGACTCTAACATACATTTCACACTCGCAATTCGCAGAGCTTTACAATAATATCAACTCAAAACTTGGGCTTTGAGCCCCAAAACATGCCGTGCAGGGATTCCATGCCCAATAGGCCCCCAACACAAACATCGTGACTCGCCCTTGAGTCACTCTGTCAGCATAGTGATCTTGGCGTGGAGTCCCTCCAACTTTCCTCGAACTGTGTTGATGTCAGTAGCGCACTAAGCTGCTGCTTGCTGAACCTGCTGCATTCATTCTTCTAAGACCTATTTGTCTGAATTGTTTCCTTACATCTGTACCGACATCTGTTGTGTATGTTTATAGTCCCGCATGTTTGTCTAGCTTGTCAGAGCGCGAATACTGTGCTTCAGCCGGCTAATCAGATAGCCAACCTACCCGTGTAGGGCTTCAAGTGGCTGCCATTTACTTTGCCTGGGAAGGGTTCTTCATTTAGTTTGACTAGCTGGACCATGCCTCCATTTGTGACCTCCTTAACCTGTTTGGTCCCAGCCAATGTATTCTGAATTTTCCCAGAAAATTTTCAAACTTACTATCATACAGTAGCACTAAGTCATTTACCTTGAAGGTGTGCAACTTGGTATGGCGGTCATGTCAGGCTTTTTCACGCTGCTTTTGTACTTGCTGATGAAACCCAGTCAAAAACCATTCTTCCTCAAGTTCTTCCAATTCCGTGAGCCTTTCCTCCAAAGCTTCATGGTCTGTCATCCCTGTGAGTGCTGCTATTCGCAGACTAGGTATAATATATTCCATCAACATGACAGCTTCCACGCCATAAACTAAACGGAAAGGTGTCTGCCCCGTCAGTTTCTTGCATGTTGTCTTGTAAGCCCATAGCACGACAGATAGGGGTAGGTCCCAATCATTTTGCTGTGTGTTGCACACTTTGGTCAATGCAATCTGTAGTATTTTTTTGAAAGCTTCTACAGTCCCATTGGCTTGTGGGTGGTACGATGTACTTTTCTAATGATACACCGGGAATTATTCTATGAGCATGCTGATGCTTTCATTCAGGAAATGTGTTTCGCGATCACTCATTAAGATTTCCAGATAGCTAAATCAGGTCAACACGTTTTCGAACAAAAACTTCACAGCTGTAGCGGTTGTGCAGTCTTTGACCAGTTGTGCCTCTGCCCATCATGTCAGGTAATCCTTTGCAGTGCTCATGTAGCATGTGCCTGTCTTTCCCTGAGGTTTCCCACAAAGTCGATTATGCATTTTTCAAATGGCTATAGTGTCATTTGTGGATTTAATGGCATTTCATCCCTCTGCAATGGTTTTCCAGTCCTTTGATATATATCATAGGCCTTACAGTAGGCTTTTTAATCCTGGTGAAGGGTTGGTCACAATAACCCTACGCGAAGAATCTTTTGCACAGTCGTGTGTCCTACATAGTGTCCTCCTACAGTGCCCCCATGTGCTTCCGTGAGGATCTGACTTTGTTCAAATTTAGGTACGTAACTGCGCAATATCTCATCATTTCCCATTTTGTATAGGTGCCCCGTGATGATAGAAAAATATGCCACGCACACCACCAATTCCTTCTTCTGTTGGATGGAGTATTCCTTCAGCATGGTCCCTATGGTCAAAAAGGATTATATCTTCAAAGTGTTCATCCATGATGCGCACAACAAAAAGTTGAGCGTTAGGTAGTCCCTCCTCCAAATTAGTCAGTTCTTCGCCTGTCTCAATGTGCGATAACTGATCTGGTCCTATGTTTGGGCATCTCGGCTTTACTACGACCTCAAAATCATATTCCTGGAATAATAAGAGCCACTTGCATATGCACCCCCCCAACATAGGCTTATTAACCAAGTATTTCAACATGGAATGGTTGGTATACATCTTGAAATGCCCTTCAAGAAAATAGTGTCGGTATTTTTGGAGCACATACACCATCGCCAACTCCTCGTGCTCGATGGTGGAATAGTTCTTCTCTACTTTGGACAGCCTCTGACTTGCAAATGCGATAGGGTAATCCAAGCCTTCCCCTCCCTCCTGTGTGACCACTGCTCCCGGCGCAATACACGACGTGTCAACATGAACATGAAACTCCACATCCCATTTTGGGAAGAACATGATTGGAGTGGAGGCCAATTTCCCCTTCAGGACATCCAAACTTTTCATGCAAACATCATTCTAGTGAGATGTAACATCCTTTTTCAATAGCTTTTCCATCGGCATGGTGATTTGGGCATAGCTTTTGATAAACTTTCTGCAGTACTTGATGTGTCCCAAGGTAGCGTGCAACTGTTTAACACTTCGTGGTGCTTCCAAATTTAGAATAACAACAATCTTGACAAGGTCCACCATCAGTCTCTATTTGTAGACCACATGTCCCAATAGGTTTCCAAAGGTAATGAGGAATGTGCACTTCTTAAGGTTTAGCACAATCTGGTGTCAATGGCAAGTATCCAGCATCAAGCATAAGCTTGCTACATGGTGCTTAACTAATCCAAAGACAGTCCAATCATCCAGATAGACCTCCAAGAATTTGTGGATGTATTCTTTGAACACAACAACAACGATGCACAAAAATATGGCTGGTGCATTCTTCAATCCAAACGGCATAATGGTGTATTGAAAGCAGCCCCATTCCATTGCAAAGGTTGTTTTGCTCCTATCTTCCGGTGTGATCTTGATCTGGTGGTACTCGGAGAACCCATCTGTGAACGAGTATGCTTCTTGTCTGCCAACATTTTCTAATACTTCATCTGTGAATGGTGTCTGGAATGGGTCATGTACATAGGCGTCATTCAGCTTCCTGAGGTCCACACATATTCTTATTTCGCCCTTCTGCTTTTTCTCCTATACTACCATAAGACTCACCTAGTCTGATTCTTCCACTAGCTCAATAATTCCGGCTGCGAGCACTTTGTATAATTCTATGTGGACCTTTTCCTTATATTTTGGATTCAAGCGGTAAGGCCTCTGCTTAACCTGCTTCACGTCAGGTTTTAGGGTGATCTTCATCCTCCCTAAATCGTCAATGATCCATTTTAAATCTATAATTTTGGTCGAGAATAAGTCTTGGTATTTGTGGAGTAACTCAGCGACCTTATCCACCGTGGCATCATCGCAATAGTCTCCAAGCATTTCATACTTTGGTTTTGCCTATGTTCCAATGTTTACCTGCTTCATTTTTAGCGGTGCAGTGATGTTGGGATCCTCAATCAATGGTCCTCGAACCTCACAACAGCCTTCCATTTTTTGAATGTTAACATTTTGTGGGTCCTCATCATCCTCCTCAACATTTACATTATAACACTCCATCATGCAGCTTAGCTATGTCGCCCATTCTGGTTGAAGCACTTCCATTGGCTCCTAAGGTATTTTGAAGATAGTTGTTTTTACTGCTTGTAGCGCATCACTAACAGCATCCCACCAATGATCTTCAAGCGTGAAGGTTAGCAGGAACCCTTCAAGCAAGATATCCCATTCACTTGTGCCATGCTAGAGCTTTGTCTAAGTATACCAATTCATGGGTATGACATCTAGAGTATGACAGAACAAATGCACCCATTTAGGTTATGTCTCTTCCCCATAGATCTTGGTCCATTTCGCGAGGTGTGTACATGGATCATCCCATCCATCATACTTATTTTCTAGCCACAACTACGGTTTCCTAAATCGTAGATGCATCATCCTTCTACATCCACACCAGTCCTCGAAGCTTCTCTTATGCGTACCCCACCACCTTGCAGGCGTAGCATGTAGTGCCCATTTCAGAGCGTCAAAACACTGCTATTTGGGCACTTTTCTTTCAAATTTGTTAAGGAATTCATCCACCGCTGTCAACCCGTCATACATAGGCAAATCCCTCACCTCTGTTGTCATGTAGCGTAGTGATCTTACCATCATGTTGCAATTGAGTGTGGTTACCTTGTGTAACCGGTTCTACCATCATTCTATTTCATCTTCCGAATCTGATGTATAGGAGCTTTCGCACTCCCACGACTCCCACGAAATCCTACCATCTGCTATAAGATTTACCTAACCCTCTTCTCGAGTGGTTATCTTGTAGATACACTCTAGCTCATCGTCGCGCACTGGCTCTGTGTAGCGTGATCCTTCCGCAGGGTCTAAAGGTACCACTATGCGCAATGCCTTTTTCTCAAAAATCATTTTGCGCTTCTTCAGGTTTATCACTTCGTTCATATCAGTGGCCCAATCTATTCCCAGTAGCGTGGGATAGGGATTGTTGTCATCGGAAATCTCTATCACTTCAAAATTTGCAAGTGTGTTCACACCTTCGATGTCTACTGTTATTCCCTGCAATCTTCCCATTAGTAGGATCTTCTTCTCCTTCGCCATTCGCAATTGAATAGGGGACCATTGCAACACGAGCCTGCCCATGCACTCCCATGTCTGTTTTGGCAGTACATTCACATTCGATCCTAGATCCAGAATCACTTGATCCATTTCATATTCTTCGATTTGCACAGTCAATCTCATTTCCCTTCTTGTTCGTGATGTGTGTTTCCTGAGCTTCCAGACTACGCATGGTTCTCCTGACCCCGCACACCTAGTGATGAGTTCCTATAGTCCCTTCATAGCCTTGCTGTCGTGCAACAGCTTCATGCACGTCTCCAAAAAGGTAGTGAGCATTGAAGGATCCATCTCTGGCTCTAGTTGATCCTTACTACCTGAAGTGGAGGCCTCCGTGAAGCTCTTCTTAGCTTCCATGAATGTCTCCTTCGCATGCTCCAAATCAAATTCAGGTTCCTTTATAGGAGCCTTGTGAACCCATGCACTTTCTTAAGGCTACTTACCTTTGTCATCTCATGTCATGATACCATTTCGAAGCACGATGTTTACATTTGGGTCCTCTTCGCGTGGCTTAGACCTCATCATTTGCAAATTCTGAGTCAAGGGAGGCTAGAGTATTCCTTTATCACACAACCTTGCTATCAACGTAGGACAATCCTCCATCTCATGGTCAAACTAAGTACAATATAAACACAATTCTCTCGTCGGATTTTTACAATCGTGGGCATAATGCCTTGGCCCTCCATAATTGTAACAAAGCAACTATTTGCAACCCCTTCCTAGTACCATTCCACCTCGGGCTCATCCACACTCCTAAAATTTAGCGCACACTATCCCTACATCTACATCAAGGGCTCACGTTTCAGTTTGCACTCTGTAGGCAAGAGTTTGATCCATCATCAGTTCATAACTTCTACAGATACGTTCATCGAGGCCTACTAACCTGCAGAAATTACAGAACAACTGCTAGGATGCCTACATATACTTCTATAATAGATGACAATTATCTGTAGCATGTTTTCCTCCTATCTGACAAGTCACGCACCATAATGCAAGTGCCACGCTCGGTCTTGCTTGTGCCTCTAGTCTTAATGGCATTGACCCTCTTGCTGCCAAGTAGTTCGTGAAGACTGTACAATGGTCCTTGTCGTGTCCCTGTCCCTTGCACTTTATGCACCATACCTCCTCACGTGCCTCTTGGCAAGTTGTCCTATTGTGTTTCAAGCTCTGCATTTCCAGACACAAATTTTACAGTTACACGTGGATTTGTTGGACTCCCAGGCCAGGATCTTGTATTGGGATTTGGTGCAGTCTCATTGCAATCTCCAACGCTTCAACTTGGGTGGATAACTTTTATTATGACAATTTTGTCCTTAAATGTGGTGTTAGTGATGCTACAAACCATGCGTGGTGTTGTCCATCCATCAAGGTCATGTTGGCTTCGCAAATCATACTCTTCAGTCTCTGATCTAGATCCCATGGGGTCTCGCCTGGAAGCATTACGATTTCCTTAAACCCGATAATCGATTGTGTCTCTATTTTTGGCCTGCTAAATTCCCTGTTCAGCACAGCCTAGATATCTATGATCCCTATGTTTGGATGGTCATTATAATGTTTAATGTACCATGTTAGTGCTCAATCCTGCAATGCACTTACCAGCATTGCCTTCTTTATATTGTCATCCATGACTCCTTGTGCTTCCCATATAGCTTTTACCACGAACCAAAATTGGTGTTGATATTCATTCCCTACTCCTCTAAATATCAGCAATTTTATCACGCTCGCCATATTGAACTATGGTGGTGGCAGAGGTGGTGTGGGCGGAGATGGAGGCTGAAGATGGTGAGATTGGTGGTGGTGTAGGTGGAGGTGGTATACCCGGAATTCACTACCTTATCAGACTGATCACACTTCTTGGTGAAACTCTCGCGAGCTCTTCCTCACTTTCTTGTTGAGGCGAAATCAAGGGGCTAGTTTCTATTTCCGCGCTACCTTTGTTTCTATAGATTCTCCCACTTCACATAGCCCCAAACATTAATTTATTCGCATAACCCACTTTTCACACAATAGCATTTTAATCCAAGTGTTCAAATATTTAATGCACTTACATCATGGTCCTTTAAGGAAGCGCCATTCCACCTTGTTGTAGTTGACTAAAGTATCTACCATGAACTTGGTGATAAACCCTCCTATAATTCGATCGAGCCAATGGTCCACAACACACGCAATCTTATCTTCCGATGCTTCTAGTCTGTGCACCAATTCTGGACCCCACATAATCGGTTTGTCAAGCCTACACCTTCCCTGACTGTCTGCTAGCTTCGCGATCCACTCATACAAATCAGAGGGGAAGAATGCAAAGAAAATTTCATGGATTTCCATATATAAGTAGCACTCTAACCACTGTTCCTTTGATACTCATGGATTCTTGTTTTCTTGTGCTGCGAACTCGCAAATCTTTTTATACAACCACCCTTCAATTTCTTTCTTCATCAGATACCAGTGACACGAAATCAAACATCCCTTATGCAGATCCTGGTCCTAGAAATGGAACCATTTGTTGGCTTGGTGGGGCCTAACCCAGGTTTGGAGGTGATTTAGCCAAAACAATCCTGGTGCTACTGACCCTTTTGGTAACAATCCGCAGAGCGTGGACTGAGATCTCAGCCGAAGTAGTATGGGAGGGTTCTAGAACTAGGCTTCCACACCCTGGGGATGTTTGAGGAATTTAAGAGGTCCGCGACGTGCATGTCTCTATGTGTACTTACCCATTTTCCATAGCCTGTGATGCTACCTTTGCGTAGCCCTAATCGGGGGTCGAACAATGTTATTACCCAAATCCTTACTAGTAACCTGATATTATTTGATTAACTTAGCTTACTTGTATGTGTAAAGTATACTTAGCATTATAAATCATTCATACAAGAGCACGCAATAAATAAATAATACATTAGAAATTGATATCAAACATGTAATAACTCAAGAACAAATACAAAGAATTTAGATAAAACTTCTCTTTATTATTCTCTTCCTTTGGTTACAGATTCTATTCCACCCTATGCACTCAGCTGTGGACAACTAGGCCTCTGCGCACTCATTTGCAAAGCCTTTTCTACTCTACGACCCAAGACACACTTCACACTTTGACTTAATCTCTAAGACCTTTCATGCCTATCCTCTATTCCCTTCAATTATATGTGTTTACAACTTAGAGACTAGCTCTATTTATACAATCCCATGGTCTGAAAACCATGGGTAGGCTGACATTACATTCAAAACTTAGGGTGGACAACCCTATGACTCTAACATACATTTCACACCTGCAATTCGTGGAGCTTTACAACAATATCAACTCAAAACTTGGGCTTTGAGCCCCAAAACATGTCTTGGGGGGATTCCATGCCCAACAATGGTGTTTCCAGAGTAGCTGTTGGTCGTCGATGCGTTGCGTTTGGGTAGCCGCTGAAGGATCTGGACAAAGTAGTCCATCATTGCATTCCTTTGTCGCTCGAGGGCTTCCTCGAGCAAGATTTTGATAGGATCTCATGCACCCTCGTCTTTATTTTCATCTGCCATGGGAGGCCAATGGGATTTGCAAGGTTGGTCTTGCAAAGGTTCAACCAGTTCAATCCCTAACTCCTTATATCCTGACCTCGTTGGGGACATGCAAAGAAAAACAGAGAAAGAGCAGACCACTCTAATACCACTGATCCAGATTTAAACAGGGACACAAAAAATTACAGATATAACCATAAACACAGAGATGCAGTGGAAATAAATCTTCATTTCATTACTATAAAACACTGAAATATGCTTAGAAACAGAAATGGAAATAAACCAGCTAAGGCGATTGTAGCTTATCTCTGAGAAGAGATGTGGCAGCTACATGCCTCTGAACTATGTTACAATGAGGCTCGAAGGCCTATTTATTGTTGAGAAATAATTGAAAACCCTAAACATCCAAAAACCTAACCCTAGAATATGAAACGCCAAACTGTGGGCCCTGTTTTGGTAAATTGGTACATCAAATTCCCGTGGTTGTAACTTTGGCATACGATCTTCATTTGACGGGTATAATAGCTTGTTAGAAATATCTATACAAGCACTACAACTTTGGGAAGAGAAAAACTAGTCCATGGATGCATGTTGCTCCCATATTTCCCAAAAAACATCGTTTATGGCCTTAAAACAGCTATGGAAGTTCAAAACTTGAAAAACTGCTAAAAATAGTAAATTGTGCTACAATTAAGGAAACTAAAAAATTGAAAGAGGCAGTTGTGGGGTCCAAGTGGGATAGGTGGGTGGCCACCAACATCCACCTGGATCATGTCCTGACAAATAAAGCATGGGAGTTAATTTGTAAACTGAAGTTGAAATGGTCACTCATTCAGCTAAGAATAGTGAATAAACAAAAGATTGTTCCCCTAGGAAGATTATCAGGCATTATAGTGGACATTGAAGGGGTGCACACTATTACTGATTTTAAAGTGATAGAAATTGTGGATGATAGTAACCCCTATCCTGCATTACTTGGACTAGATTAGGCATTTCCCAACATGGTTATAATCAACTTAAAAGAGAGGAAAATGATATTTGAAAGCAACAATATGAGAGTGATTGTTCCCTTGGATCCATCAGAAGGAGCAAGGTATATTGAACCAGTTAAAGAGGAGTACATCATAGCTGATATAGATAACATTTATCAGATGAGAACAAAGTAACAAGATTATGTTGAACCTACTGAAGGCAAGTTGAGTTGGGAACATGACAGTTCGTGTGCTTCATATTCAGAACAATAATTGGAAAATTGGAAAAACCAGTTACATGTAGCATTTGATCCTATGTGAATTACCTTTTTATGAAAGTTTGATGTATGACAATTGAGGTATGTGACTTACCTTTTTATGATGGTTTGGGTGATATAAATACTTTTCTTGAAGAATATGAAGAACGGGTACCAGAGTGTCAAAGATTGTTACCTATGGATATAGCCCTAAGAGATACTGCTGCTAGATGGTTGGGTACACATAAGAAGAATATAGAGACTTGGTAGGATTGTCAAAGGTTGACATGGATAAGGTTTGGTGAGGTAGAAATAGAGTTTGCAGATAAATATGATGGTCAAACTGATCCTAGAGAGAACATCTAGCTACAAAATCCATACATTGGAGACAATTCCTCAAAACTGGTACCTGGAAATAGAACTTCGACATAGTACTGTGAACTGGGAAGAGATGGTCGATGGGTTTACATTGACATTTATCTTTGATGATGATTGTCCATATATAAATTTAGCCCTTCAAATAGTAAAAAAGAATATTTTTGAGAATGAAATTCCATTCATTTGGCAGCCTGATTGGGTTGCGCAGCTACAAAATGTACTGGAATGTTACAGCATCACTGTAGAAGAAGATGAAGACCCTCGCAATATTGACATAGCAGAATATGAAGGCTACCATGAAGTAAATGAACCTATTTTAGAAATCCCTGATATAACAAATCCATTAAAGACAAAGAAGGTGAATATAGGATCAGAAGAGTTGCTGAAGTTTGCAACGATAGTAAATTATTGGGATGAAGAAACAGTCAGCAAAGTGACAAATCTTCTGCATAAATACCAGGAGTTATTTCCCACTAAATTTTTATGTATGAAGGGCATAGTAGGAGATTTAGGAGCTATGAAGATTCCTATAAACCCTGATGCTAAGCCATTTAAGAAAAGACCTTATAGACTAAATCCAAAGTACAAAGAAAAAGTGAAGAAATAACTTGACAAAATGATAGCAGCTAGAATCATTGAACCTATGAAAGAATTAGAGTGGGTAAGTTCTATGGTGGTACAAGAAAAGGAAACACAATGAGAAAACATGATTTGTGTTGATTTAAAGAAGTTAAATGATGCATGTCTACATGACCCATTCCCTACTCCTTTCACTGATGAATTATTGGATAATGTAGGAGGTCAAGAAGCCTATTCATTTACAGACGGATTTTTAGGATACAATCATATTATAATTGCACTAGAGGATCGACATAAGACCACCTTCGCTACAAAATGGGGTTCATATCAGTGTACAGTAATGCCTTTTGGACTGAAGAATTCCCTTGCCATATTTTCAAGAGTGATTGTTTCATCTTTCAAAGAATATATTCACAAGTTTTCAGAAGTATACTTCGATGATTGGACAATACTTTGGTTATTTAAGAAACATGTTGTGAGCTTAAGGTTGATGCTCAACACATGCAGGTAGTATCATATTTCTCTTAATATCCAAAATTGCATATTTTGTGTACCTTTTGGTATATTTCTGGGACATATTGTTTGCAAGCAAGGATTGATGATGGATCCTGTGAAGATTGTTATTATTGTGAATTTACTTCCACCAAAGACAGTGAGACAGCTTCGCACCACATTGGGACATATAGGATATTACAGAAGATTTATCAAAGGATATAAACAGATCATTGCACCTATGGAAAAACTGCTGAAGAAAGATGTAACATTCCTATGGAATGAAGAATGTCAAAAGAGCCTCGACACACTAAAAGAAAAGATGGTAGCTTCTCCTATATTGGTATTCCCATATTGGAATAAGGAGTTTCATGTTCATGTGGATGTTTCTTACATAGCTTTAGGAGTGGTATTGACACAATCCGGTGCAGGAGAAATCAATCATCCTATAGCGTTTGCAAGTAGAAATCTATCTAAAGAGGATAAGAACTATAGAACTACAGAAAGGGAAGGACTAGCTATGGTATATGACTTACATAAGTTTAGACATTATTTTTTGGCATCACATTTCAAGATGTTCACAAATCACTCTGCATGTTTTAGGAGGAAAAAAATTTCAGATGGCTATTATTGTTTCAGGAGTATGAATTTGAAGTTGTTGTTAAGCTAGGAAGACTAAATGTTGGACCTAATCCTTTTCAAGGTTGGAAACATGAGAAGAACCAACGAATATAGAGAATAATCTTCCTGATGCACAACTGTTTGTGATCAAAATAATGAATGATCAGTTCACTGAAATTATTCAGTATGAATAAGAAGTATGATTTGATCAAAGTAAAAAGGGGATCGACGTAAACTTGATCACCGACAAAGCAGTCTACTTCCCCACAAACATTTTGGCCAAAAAAATTATAAGTGTCACGCAAATAAATTTCCTACATCAGTGGTGTCTTTAGTTGCATAGTGCACAAATGGAGTCCAGTATAACTAAGTTGGATACTTATGCAAGGAATTATTGGATGACTACCACGAAGTCCAGGAGAAAAGTACATCTTTCCACTATGCTTGGTTAATCTTGATCATTTCTATGTTAGCATAGAAAGAGCTGGAGGACACACAATTCCCTTTGGTGCCTACAAATGTATGTGAGGCCATGAGGTATGCTTCATTGTGGCATACCACTCAAGCATCACGAGCACAAGAGAATAAAATATTTTTCATATTATATCAAATGGATCTACACATGTTAGTAAATCACCATCCATGCCTTTCGTCGAGTTTGCATAAATAGTACATCCCTTTGGCAAGTTTCAAGGTAGATTTTCATAAATTGTACATATAGGCGCGTAGAGACATAAGCAATAAATGGCATGCATTGCCATATATGGTTATAGAAGATGATATGGTAGAATTAATATATACATGGTCCGCATAATGGATGACTTCGGTAGAGGAAGCAGGAGACAACGTGACAAAAGAAGAAAAGTTGGGCACTTCGCAGCATGGTGAAGCTAGTGGAAAAGACAAGGAGCATGAAGCAGAGGAAGAGGATTGGAAGAAGAACACCACGAAGAAGAACACCATGATGAATAACTCCATGAGGAGGACCCTCAAGGAGGTGAGGATATGACTAAGGAGACAGAAAAGGTAGAAACATAGAAAATAACCACAGAGAAAATAAAGAACCAAGGTGAAGCTACCATTAAAAGTAGAAAGAAGCATAAGGTGGATAAAGAAAAACAAATCACATCATTTCTTCTCACTAAGGGTGACCTAGATTAAATCAAAGAAAAGGTTCAAGAGATAACAATGGATCCTAAAATAGGGTGGATCATAGCTATGTTGAGCTTATCACAGGTGTGTGGAAAATTATTGTAGATTTAAGATTTTAGTGCAAAATCCAAACCACCAATGCAGATAGGCCACAGAGTCGAACCAACAAGAATGATAAAAACAACATTTGGGATGAGGATATTGGAGATACATGTTAGAGATCTACTGTTCGACTCCACTAAATTCAAGCAGCAGGAAAGAGGTTCGGACCATGTCAATATCAACATGGCAGCATTGCCCACTTTAATCCTACGTGAATTGCACAAAGGTATCAGAAATGAGCACAAGGAGCATGAACAACGTACCTCACACTTAAACATTCAAATAGAACAAAATTGTGTTGCATTGAAGAAACAACTTGACCAGACCCTCAAGGATAAGGAACAGGCAAAACTACAGCATCAGAGACTGAAAGAGGTGGTCGAAGCCACTAGCAAGGAAGTTTCAGACATGGAAGTCAGCGAGGAGGAACCCATAGAAGATAAGGTCATGAAATTCGGCCTTGCAGTTAAGGAATCCAAGAAGAAAATGGCATATATACAGTTTGAATATGAGGTAAATATCACTGAGTTGCAACCAGCCACACCACCAGAAGTGCATGAACAGAGGGATATTGACTTAAAGACTAGGATGGCTAGCATCTTCGCAACATGGAAAATTGTGGAAAATTGCTAGACAAGAGCATGAAAATTTGGACTTCATTGCAAGAAGATCCGAATGTTCAAAAATTGTAGGAGGAAATTGTTGATATAAAGATGATTTGATGTTGTCATTGATGTCAATCCAAGCAGCACCAAGGATGACCCTAAAATTCCATGGCACATTAGGCATCATCATTCATGGTTTCTCGTCTCATAACCATTATAGGAATAATCTACTCAAAAATATATTTCTATTTGTATATAGCTCTCCTCGTAATTCCTAACGGTTTGTAAGTTATTCAAGATTGAAGTTGGTAACCCCAAATAGTGGGCTAGAACCCCATGGGGTTGTGGCATGGCATTTATCATTGATTTTTGTCATTGAATAGTCAATAATAAATAATTTTTTAAGCTCCTAAAATCCCTCCAACATTCTCTATAGAAGCCCCTTTCAACTCTATAAAAAGAAATCTCATATATCCTCCAAAAGTAGTGATCATGGAATTTTCAATATATCTTTATTTTTGCAGAGCCTTGGATGTTGAAATTAAACCATTTGAGCTAAAATCCTAATGTACGTTGTGACTGAATTTCAGATCTTGGTCCTTTATAGTTTTGGATATATGGTCTATGGAAGTTATGGTTTTTGCAGGCTCCCGAATTTCATCTCAAAGAGGTGACCTTGGCAAAATTGTCATAAATCTTTCTTTGAAAAGCGGATTGGAATTATGTAAAACATGGTGGATAATGAACAGACTGTAGTTTTTATATGTATCAATTTCAGATCTAAAGGATGAAACAGTGACACGTGGAATGTTGTACAAGTTTTCTCTACTGAACTAGTCCATAATTAGGTCATTATGAAAGATTGGGCATAAATTTACCGTGAAGAATCCAAATCGGGTCAGACCTATGGCATTGGAAAGAAGACTCAAGGGGATACTACATGACCAAATATCACATATTGGGGATGTTAAATCATATAGCTGCATCATATTCAATATCATGATCCTAGAAAGCAAGAAAAGAAACTGAATCAAGTGTTGTCAAGGGCTGCAAAGGACCAGACTTTCTAGGGCAACAAAGAGCAAGGTGCAAAAAAATGGTGCAGCAGAGGTAAGATCTAGGTAAGTATCTTATGTATATGCATGTTCATCTCTTAATTTCATTAGATTCTTTGTATTCTAATTTGTTGTTTTTGTTTAGCACTGACATATGATCTGCAGGATGAGGTAAGTTTTGCTATTATCATGTTATGGTTATTTCCTTAAAGACTTTTTGCAGGTATTATATATTCATCAAGAGAAGACTCAATGCATAATCTTATGTTCTGAAGAGTGAGAAAGGGTAGCATGATAAGAGAAACAATCAAGGTGTAGAACAACAACGAAAAGTTCACCACATGAAGTCTTCAAGTGGGGACCACTGCATATAGTTATTGTAAAAGTATAATTGTAAAAGCATCATTGTAAAATTTATATAAGTGTCTATCTACCAAGAGTTGAAGAGGAAGTGTCAGGAGGTCTAGGATCATCATTAGGTGGTTGTGTCATAGTTGGGGTTATGGTCTAGTGTGTCTTCTTCTTCTACATCATTCTATATCATTGTAAAGTGGACCATTTTCCCTGGCATGGGAGTCCATTCTTATTTTATTCTTCTATAGGGAGGTAGGGTGGTGCTAGGTAGGGGCATGAGGTCACCTACAGGTTGGAGCCTATCAAAAATTTAGGGTGGTAGGTTGTTCTAGGGTGTTGGGGCATCCATTCAATTGATTACTGAAGAAACCAGGGCTTTGGGGCATCCTTCCAGTGGGCGCTGGAGAAGAATTATTTTTTATAATTCTAGGAAGTTGTTGCTTTCATTTCAGCTAGGGCTGAAGATTAAAGAATTTATTAGAAAAGAATTCAATGGTTTTTGACCCGAAGGGGGTTTTCCACCTAAAATTTGTGTGCCTCCTATGTTCTTTTATTTACTGTTATTACTGCATAAACATTAATAATAATTGAGGATTAACTAATGATTTGAAAATATTTAAAAGTGATAATTGTTGAGGAATATTGATTCACACCCGCCCACCCCACCCCCCCCCCCTTTTAGTATTTTCCAACAATTCATATTAGATCTTGGTTCCTTCAGTAACAGCTTAACCACTGGAAGTTAGTTTTCAGAGCATAGAGATGGGAAAGTCAAAGAAGCGGTTTACAAGGATTTCAAAGGAAGGTACATGTACAACAAAATCTCAAGAAAGTGAGTATTGTGTACCAACCCCTAATTTTGATGCAGATAATTACTCAATATGGGAATTTAGGATGGAAGTATCTTTGCAGGGACATGGAGTATGGGAATCAATTGTTTCTGGAGACACATCAACCAAAGAAGCTAAAAGGTAAAATTCAAAGGCCATGAATGTAATTTTGAATGTTTTGCCAAATTCAGTGAAAACAAAAGTTGGTCAATGTTCAACAGCTAAAGCTCTTTGGGAAAAGCTTCATAATCTCTATTCAACAAATAAATCAAGTCAAGATGTTATTAAAAATTTAGATCCTTCTTATTATGATGAAGAAATGGGAGAAATGAGTAAAACAAAGTTTCAAAATAAAGTGATCAAGGTGATAAAGGAACTCAAAATTCAAAAGGAAAAGACAAGACTTTTGGAAGTAGAATTGAAGACAGCAAAAGAACTCATCAAATAAAATGAAGAGTCTAAGAAGATGATTAGTAGTCTTAGAACTCAATTGGAGGAAATCAAGAATACAATGACACGAGACCTTAAGAGAGAATTCCAACAAAAGCAACAAGAACTCGATACAGCGTTTGTAGAGATTAGCAGGATCACACAACAGATGCAGGAAGAAGAAATTGAAAGGAAGGAATCTAATTAGAGATACATATCCATTGTTGACCAAAAGAAAAAGGAATTAGAAACATCTTCAGTAGAAATAAGTAGGTTCAGGATTGAAAATGAGAAGCAGAAGGAACAATATAGGTTATCAATAGAGAAGTAGAGAAGACCACTCTTTTCAAGCTACAGGTTGAGGAGGTAGAGAAAAGAAGGAAGATGTTGAAAATATGGTTTCAAGAAGATCTTGCTCAAAAGTAAGAAGAACTTGATGCAAGCCGTGACGAGATCAAAAAACTCAAGGGATTGCAAAAAGAAAACTTACAAGATAAGAGAGACGAAGAAGAAAAAATGAAGGCAATTAAAGATGGTAAAGCTCCAGTTGATGAAGGTACAAGCTCCACATTGTTGGGTGTGGAGCCTGATTATATTCTTTATTTAGAGGTATCGCCACTTTGGACCCAAATTCGTAATGTGGTGGAAACGCCACTTGTAAAATATATGCTGCAAGGGGGGGTAGAGGGGGGTGGCTGCGACCTTTGGCCCGAAGCTAGAAATAGATGTAAAATTGCCTTGTAAAATGTTGTAATTTTGTAGTCAATTTGAGCCATTCATTAGGAAGAGATCTGACAGTAGAAGTTATGTTTAATTTAGGGTTTTTTTCCCGAGAAGGAAATCCCTCACTATATATGAGGGAATTGTATCGTGTCTATGTATATTTGTATTCTGAGTGAGAAAGAGAGAGGAGATTATGTGAGAGCGAAGAGGGAATTACAACGGATCTACTGTAGGTTGTATCTCTTTAGTTTGTAGGATAATATAAAATAAGGACTGGTTGTTTCTCCATGGATGTAGCCCAAATTGGGTGAACCACATATATCTGTGTCGCTCTTGTTTTATGTGTTTGTATTTTCTGCAATATATTTTATATGTTCTATTTCTTTGTAATATATAATTTTCTAACACACATCTTCGCAGGATGATTCTAAGAAGGAAGTTTATCAAAGTGAAAATCCAAAGAAGAATGTTGCAACTCCAAAGAACAAGACCAAAGAAATCAAGAACAACGGACCACAACAAACTACAACACCACCTCCAAAGAAGAAGGAAAAATCTTCCGGGTGTGTTCATTTATTTAATGGTTATTTCTTTTTATGTGCTAACTATGGAAATATGGCTAGGGGTCATGAATTTGGTACAATCATTATCTGTAAAAGCCTAGAAGCAAGTATGCAAGATAACGAGACAGGTTGCAGGATGATTTTTTCAGAAGAGATTGTGTGCTAGATGGGCCAAATATTGAATGTTTCAAATGCCATAACTATGGCCATAGCACTTGTGGTTGCCGATATCAGATGGAATTGCCTATGGACAACATTGAATGCTTCAAGTGTCATAACTATGGGCACATGGCTCGAGATTGCAGGAATAAGAAGGTCTAGAAAAGGAAATAGATACAGGAAGATAAAGCAAATAATAACATTTATCAGTTATGATTTTAGGATTCGTAAAAGGAAAAGGCCATGAGGAATTAGCATTTGCTTCAGATAATGACTCAAGTCAAGATGGCCCGTTAGGTGACTCACTATTTTGAACAATCTAGCGTTTTGACACCTTAATGTTTGTATAAGAGGAGTCTATGCAGTAGTATATGGCACAAGTCTATGATTGACATGAAGGTAGTTTGAACAAGATGGCAGTTTCATTATAGGTTCAAGGGGAGCAAAATAGTTGAAGGATTAAAAGTTACTAGGAACAAGGCAAGATTAGTCTGCAAAGGATATGCACAGGTTGAAGGAATCAATTTTGAAGAATCATTTTCTCCCATTTCAAAAATGGAAGCTATCAGGATGTTTCTCGCTTATGCTTGGTTGAGAAAAATCAAGGTCTACTGTTACACAAAAATATCATCACCATGACTATTTGCAGTCAGTATGGGTCTATCATCACCTATACTAGCCTCCTAAGCAAGTCTCAGACCTTAACTCTTCATGTCAAGCTTTGAAAAAGAGAGAAAGACTTTGAAAATCAATATTACACTGGTTCTGCAGATTCTCCTACTTTTACCTGCAGACCCGCACCCTTTGTTCATAATACCTGCGTACCTGCACGCTCTGTCTGTAAAGGGGTGGGTGCATACCCCTGCGAAAGTCAAAAAGGCGCAAGTTTATCCTAAAAAAATCACTTTTGGGTTAATTTTAGATGTTTCTAGAAGGATTTTGACGTGGATTGTTCGCTCCAAAGTGGTTCATGCATCCCAAAAGAGAAGGAGCTAATCCCCAGTGGAGTCGCCATTTTGTCACA
>APFE031371192.1:225666-289602 GCA_000404065.3 Pinus taeda
AGATTGTTGATCTAAATATGATCTGAGGTTGTCATTGATGTCAACCCAAGTAGCACCAAGGATGACCATGAAATTCCATGACACATTGGGCATCATCATTCATGGTTTCTCATCTCATAACCATTATAGGAATACTCTACTCAAAAATATCTTTCTATCAGTATATAGCTCTCCCCGTAATTCCTCGCGGTTTGTAAGTTATTCAAGATTGAAGTTAGTAACCCCAGTTAGTGGGCTAAAATCCCATGGGGTTATGGCATGGAATTTATCATTGATTTTGGTCATTGAATAGTCAATATAATAATTTTTTAAGCTCCTAATATCCCTCCAACATTCTCTATAGAAGCCCCTCTCAACTCCATAAAAAAAAATCTCATATATCCTCCAAAAGTAGTGATCATGGATTTTTCGATATAACTTTATTTTGTGGACTATTAGATGTTGAAATTAAAACCTGTTTGAGCTGAAATCCTGATGAAATCCATGACCAAATTTCAGATCTTGGTTCTCTATATTTTTGGAGATATGATCTATGAAAGTTAGGATTTTTGCAGGCTCCTGAATTTCATCTCAAAATGGTGACCTTGGGAAAATCATCATAACTATCTCTCTGAGAAGCCGATTGGAATTATGTAAAAAGTTGCAGATAGTGAATAGACTATAGTTTTTCTTTGTATTAATTTCAGAGCTGAAGGAGGAAACAATGACACATGTCATGTCGTGCAAGTTATCTCTTCTGAACTAGTCCATAATTAGGTCATTGTGAGAGATTGGGCATAACTTTGCCTTGAAGAATCCAAATCTGGTCAGACCTATGGCATTGAAAAGAAGAATCAGAGGGATACTACAAGACTGAAGATCACATATTAGGGATCTGAAATCACAATGATACATGAGATTCAATATCGTGCTCCTAGAAGGCAAGAAAAAAAATTAGATCAAACATTGTCAAGGGCTACAAAGGACCAGACTTCCTAGGGAAGCAAAAAGCAAGGTGCAACAAAATGATGTAGTAGAGGTAAGATCTAGGTAAGTATCTTCTATATATGCATGTTCTTCTCTTAACTACATTATGTTCTTTGTATTCTAATTTGTTGTGTTTGTTTAGCATTGACATATGGTCTGCAGGATGAGGTAAGTTTTGTTATTATCATGTCATGGGTATTTCCTTGAAGACTTTTTGCAAGTATTATATATTCATCAAGAGAATAATCAATGAATAATCTAATGTTCTGAAGAGTAAGAAAGGATAGCATGACAAGAGCAACAATCAAGGTTCAAAACAGTAGCAGAAAGTTCACCACATGAAGTCTTCAAGTGGGCAACATTGCATATAGTCATTGTAAAAGTATCATTGTACAGAGTCATTGTAAAAGCATCATTGTAAAATTTATATAAGTGATCTGAAAATGGGTCATAAAGGCTTCTTGTCTAGCTTACAAGAACCTCTCCCACTTCCAAAGCTTAAATGTTCCCAAGATATTTTGATTAACCAATTGCGGAATTAATAATGCTTGAAATAGGTGTATACTTGTGGTTGTTTTTAAACTGTTAAGTGCTTTAAGTTCACTTGCTAATGCTAATACAAAATACATATAACAGTAAATAGAACAAAAAATAAGCAGCAAATGCAATAACACATAACAGAAATATAATATGGAGTTCACCCAAAACTCTTGGGCTACATCTCCTTGATCTCTAGTCAACTCGACTAGGCTCTCTGGGATTATGGAAAAGTCCTTTTACAAGCTCCATGCTCAACTCCACTGGTTTACACTAAACACAATGGGCTTAGAACACCATCTTATCCCTGGCTTTGAAGCTCTCAGGCTTTCTAGATTTGGCTCTGGCTCTGGCTCTTGGCTCTAGCTCTAGCTCTGGCTCTGGCTCAGGTTCTTGGCTCTGGCTCTTTGCTCTGGCTCTGGCTCTAGCTCTTGGTTCTGGCTCGTGGCTCTGGCTATTGGCTCTGGCTCTGGCTCTTGGCTCTCTGCTCTAGCTTCTCTGAGCTCTTTCTCGGCTTCTGCGTGCCTCTATAATTTGCCTGACCTCCAAGCGATTCCTCAATAACCTTCCAGTGACCTCTTTCAAACAGGCAACTCCCTCGGTAACCTTTAGCTCCCTTCAACACTCGTGCTCTCTATGTTTTTATCGTGCATCGTTTATAGTCCTCCATCATTGAAGAACCTGATTGTTTCCTCACAAGAATCCGTTTACAAATGGAAAAGAACAGGCGGGCAGGGAAACCCGGTCGTTTTGTCTTCCTCTGGCCATGTCAGCCAAACAACGGAAATACATAGGAAACACACACAAAACACATTATGGGCCTTTAGTCTGGACTTCAAATATTATGGAATCAGCCCTATAAACCTACTGGGTCCATCCAATTATCACTTTGGTGGGAGGTCTCAAAACCTCAATACACGGGAAATACAAATAAATCCCATAAATTCAGACTTCAAAAGTTATGAAATAACGCTTATAATCCCCATCGGCTCTACCTTTGGTTTCCATATCGCATCGCATTGTCACATGGCCAAAAACACATTTACACGGGAAATACAAAGAAAACACGAAATTCTAGATTTCAAATCTTATGAAATCGCGTCCATAATTTGTATCGGGTCCACTTTTTTATCAACGTATCGCAATTCGAAATCGCAATGTGCATTGGCCCTGGTATTAGGGGTTCGTCAATCACTCTATCGGCGCTATCACATCGGCCCATCAGAATATCAGCATATTGCATATCGATGTCGCAACGGCCCTGGGGGTCTTTCCTTTGGTCACATCGATCGTCGATCTGCCAATTAGATCCTGATCGTTGATCTGCGACTACTAATCCAATGGCTAACAATCCGTTTCGAGCGCATAACTTGTGCGGGGATTAATCGCATGAAAAAGAGATTTCCTCTTTCCTCCGCCATGCCACGTGTCGGCTGATGTATCGATTCGGGTGGAGCCCATCCTATACCGCTTACCACCTGAGTCCCACCTGAAATATCGCTTACTGCTCCTTCCCTTCGGAACTCAAAAGATTTGCCTATTTAATTTATAAATCCGTCGGGGCCGTCGAAGGCCTTTGTGCATGTTTTTAGTCCTTTCCCTTTGTTTATTGCGATGCGATAAGAAAATGAAATGCGATGGGTTTTTAAGGGTTTTTATGTTAAAAACACATTTTACCCTTAAGTCCCATTTATATAATAATTTGCCTCCTTTTCAAAGGACAAAGGCAAACTTCTTTTTGCGATAAATTCTTCATCTGAAGTCCATTTTAGCCCATTCAAGTTGTAGTAGATTTAGAATGAAAAGATCTATGCAATGGGGCTATTTCCAAGAGCATCCTTGGACTTTAATTTTCCTCTATGAGGAACATTTTAGACATAGAAGTCTATCTTAGATCCATTTTGGATCAACAAGTGTCTATCTGCCAAGAGTTAAAGAGGCAGTATTGGGAGGTCTAGGATCATCATTAGGTGGTTGTGTCATAGTTGGGGTTATGGTCTAATTTGTATTCTTCTTCTACATCATTCTATAGCATTGTAAAGTGGACCATTTTTCCTGGTACGGGATTCCATTCTTCTATAGGGTGGTAGGGTGGTGCTAGGTAGATGTAAGAAGTCACCTACAGGTTGGAGCATGTGAGCACTTCAGGGTGGTAGGTTGGTCTAGGTTGTTGGGGCATCTATTCGGTTGATTACTAAAGAAACCAGGGCGTTGGGGTGTCCTTCCAATGGGAGCTAGAGAAGAATGCTTTTCTAGAATTCTAGGAAGTTGTTGCTTTCATTTCAGTTCAAGCTAAAGATTAAAGAATTTATTAGAAAAGCATTCGGTGGTTTTTGACCCAGAGGGGATTTTCCACCTAAAATTTTTATGCCTCCTCTGTTCTTTTATTTACTGTTATTACTACATAAACATTAATAATAATTGAATATTAACTAATTCTCTAAAAACATTTAAAAGTGCTAATTTCTAAAGAATAATGATTCACCCCCCCCCCCCCCCCCCTTCTCAGTATTTTCCAATAGAAGTGCAACAAAATTAGCATCAATTGGAGGATATTCAGGAAGTTGCAAAGACTTTCCCAATCTTATAGAGGCTCACAAAAATTAATGATTCAAAGGAGCTACAAAAGAAAATCGAAGATCTGAAGAAGGAGGAGTAGATTTTGATATAAAGGACTCAGCCTTGGCAGGATGAGTCGCTCGAGCTATCATAGGCAGTGGATGAGAAGCTTCAACAACTTCGATAAAGGGAGGCAGAATTGGAAAATAAGGCTGCATAAAATGTCCGAAAAACATTATTAGAAGAAGTGTGTAGTGAGGAAAAGAATCTGGCAAAGATTCTGCAACAATTCAACAAGGCATACAACAACATTGTAGACAAGATCAAAGCCAAAGCAGTTGAGTGACTCGGGACAAGTCACATGTGAGTGTTGAGGACCTGTTGGGCGCAACCCAACTTGGCCATATTTTGGGCAAGGAATCCAAATTTTTTGGATTGAGCACACAGTATAAAGGATGGTGTGGAGTGCGAATTGGACCGCGCAACAGAGCAATGGAGCACAACGAGGACCACCCAGACAACTCACTGCTCAATCTAGGGGATTCAAGGTGAAGCCCCTCCCTTTTTGTAAAAGAATATAATATTTTAAAAGTTGAATGGTTGTGGACCATAGTCCCTTGTATTTTGGGAACCATGGTATTGGGTCCATGGTAATGTAGTGATGTAATCCCTCAATGTAATATTATATATAGGGATGAATAATAAATAAGGAAGGCATCATCAGTTGGATCCATATCTATGTTTATGGTTGTATTTTTGTGATATGTACTTTGAAGAAAGGGGCAAGTCTCCACAGTAGAGTGTGTGAAGGCCTGGGTCTGTAGCTTAGTGCGCAAACCGTCTGCGGCTTAGTGTGCAAACAACCTGCAGTTTTGTGCACAAGTAAAGAACTATTTGTTGTATCAAATTCTCTATTATAAGCAACAATTCTTGTGGAAGTAATCTCACATTGGGATGAACCATGGTAAAATATGTTTCTTTATGTGTTCATTTTCTTATTATCTACACTTTATTTCAGTACTATGAAGTTTATGGATGTTTATGATATGTTTAATAAATGAATGTAATTCTGCAAACTAATATATAATTACAAAGTAGTTCATGAATGGGAAGTGGTTTATAATAGTTAAGGCATAAGAAAATAAAAATTTTCCACATCGCAGTATCCCTCAAAGTTGTAGAAACCTAGTTCTGCAACCCCCCATAATCACTTTGAGTGAAATTGTGACTTGATTGCAGGTCGCTGTCGAAAGGGCTAGTGATTGAGGGTTTTGTTAGTGTGCAGTAAAAGCCAAGCTTGGGTCGGCCCAACCTAAGCCAACATACCTCTACACTGTCAAGTCAAGCACTCCATCGATCTAACTTGGGGCGTGAAGCTACCGAATGGAACGATTCTATCGATGTTATGTTCTAGAGAATGATGAAATCAAGAGGTAGATTTAGGAGATGTTGCAGAAAGGGGACATCAGTCCAAGTTCATCACCTTGTGGGAGCCCGATCATCTTGGTACAAAAGAAGGATGTGACTTAGAGACTTTATATTGACTATCGAGCATTGAACAAGATCACTATCCAAAACAGGTATCAAATCCCATGAATTAATGACCTTTTGGGCTAGCTCAAGGGGGGAATATTTCAGAAAGATTGATTTGAAGTCTGGTCCCCATACTTGCAACAGTTCCATTTGAACATTAAGTATAAGAAGGGAAGTACCAACAATGTTGTAGACTACCTCAGGCAACCACCGGTCATGGCACTGACAACTGTGTTTGACTCTTGTGGGCACGAGACTGCGGGGTGGCTGCATCTTTACAAGAGTGGTCTAAAATTCGGCAACATGAACCAGATGCTCCTAGAAGGAAAGCAAGTTCCAAATTTTCACCTCTAGGATGCACTATTATGCCACCTGGGACACCTTCATGTTCCTTCAAGTGAGTGTGTCGAGATGATTTTTGTGGTGCACTAAATTCAGGTCAGTGGACATTTTTGGGGTAGAGAAAATAGTGGTAGTGCGACAAAAGTATTTTTATTGGTTGAACCATCAATAGGATTTTGTGAAGTACATCATATCCTACACTTCTTGTGCCATTTTCAAACCGACCATTAAGAATAAAGGTATTTATACTCCTCTATCTACTCCTAGTCAACCTTGGGAATCCATCTCCATGGATTGCATGTCGAGCCTTCCTTCTGCTAGGCATGGCAATGACTGCATTTTTGTGGTCGTCAACATATTCTCTAAGATGGTCATTCTAGCGGCCTACAAGAAGAGTATCACAATAGAAGCCACTATTAAGCTCTTCTTTGAATGAGTGTGGGTACATTTTGGGATCCCACAGTCCATTATCTCAAATCGGGACAGCATGTTCTTAAGTACATTTTGTTCATGTCTTTGGTTGATGTTGGATACCAAGCTCACTAAGTCCACAACATTCCACCCCCAAACTGATGGCCAAAGATAGGTCATCAACAAGATGATCATACACATTCTGCGTATGTACAATTTGAAGCATCCACGCACATGGGGTGAAAGCCTTCCCTATGTCCAACAAAGCTACAAAAGATCTCTCCATAGCTCAACTGGGCACAACCCCTTTCAGGTGGGATTGGGATTCCAACCACTATGTCCCATTGATGTGGTCATACCATTTGCATCTACTCAGTCAGATTCGGCTCATGTCAAGTCCGAAGTTGATAAGGCTAACAACGTCATTGAGTGCATTCAGCACATCTGCCAGTAGGTCCATGACATATTAGACAAATCCAATGCTAAATACAAGCAGTGTCATGATAAGCATCGGGTGCCACACAAGTTCCAGATGGGAGACAAAGTTTGATTACATTTGCAGAAGAAGCACCTCACTGAGGCCCATCGCAAGCTTCCCCCACTCTGGTATGGGTCATACACCATCACTAAGGTTGTAGGGGATAATTATTTCAAGCTCAACATTCCATCAATCCTTGACCTTCAACCAATGTTCAATGTGGACTGCCTTCGACCATACTTTCCACCATTACTGGACACATCATACATTGCAAAACAGCTCACATCTACAGAGTTAAACGCAGACTCCATGGAATAGGCCACAATTGATCTAATCACGGACACACAGATCAAGAACACTCGCCAGAAGAAGATCTAACTGTAGCAAGTTGTCAAAGCTGGCCAACTCCTGCACCAAGGCAAGTGGCTCACTAGGGACGATGTTTAGTAGAAGTTTCCCCATCTCATGGAGTCACTCAATGCAATGGGGACCAGTGCTTCCTAAGGGGCGAGCACTGATCCAGGTGGATATTGGTGGCCACCGCCTATTCCACTTGGACCCCACCATTGTTTCTTTTTAGTTTCTTTAATTGTAACACAACTTACTATTTTTTGCAGTTTTTCGAGTCTTAAACTTCTAGAGCCATTTTGAGGTACTACAATATGTTTTTAGGAAAAATGGATAGTCCAAAAAAGTCCCCATTTGATCTTCAGGCTTCTCTTTGAGATCTTCAAAACAAGGTATTATGATAGCCAAAAGGATATTGTATGCCAAAGTTACGACCCCAGGAAGTTGATGTACCAATTTACCCAAACGGGGCCCATAGTTTTGGCACTTCATCTCCTAGGGTTAGGTTTTTGGATTTTTAGGGTTTTACATTGTTTTTGAATAATAAATAGGCCTTTCAACCTCATTGTAACACATCTCAGAGGTATGTAGCTGCCACATCTCTTCTCAGAGATAAACTACCATCGCCTGATTTAGTTTATTTCCATTTATGTATGTAAGCATATATCAATTCTTTGATAATATTGAAATGACGTTTTATTTATGTTTCATCTCTGTGTTTATGTGTATATCTATATTTTTTTGCATTCTTGCATAATTCTAGATTAGTGGTATTAGAGAGGTCTTCTCTTTCTCTATTTTTTCTTTACATGTCCCCAATGAGGTCAAGGTATAAGGAGGTAGGGCTAGATCAGGTTGAACCTTTGCAAGGCCAACCTCGCAAACCCCGATGGTCTCCCATGGTGGAAGAAAAGAAAGATGAGGGGGCTAGAGATCCTTTAAAAATATTGCTTGAGGAATCCCTCAAGCGACAAAGGAAAGTGATGATGGATAACTTTTCCCAGACCCTTCGGCGACTGCCCATAGGCGATGCATCTTCATCCAATATCCACCCTGTAGGCACCACTCCTTTTAAGGTTCAAGTTAACTTTGACATTCCCATATTTGAAAGACTCATAGATGCAGATGTTGTAGATAGATGATTAAACGTGTGGGAAACCTATTGTGAACAAAAGGATGAGAGGGAAACCTCATTTTTTTTAGCCACACTCACTTAGAATTGTTTCCGAGATGCCATCAAGGAAAAATATTACACTGTCGGGAGCTATGAAGATAAATACATAAAGTGGACCACATTGTGGCAGGGAAGGGACCAAGATTTGCTAGAGTTCACAAATGTTTTCCATGCCCTTCACACACAGTTGGGTATCAAGGATTCTAAGCGGCATTTGGTACTCAAGTATCGTAGCTGTCTACACAAGTACATCCAAGACGAGATGGAGTTATCGAACATCTCCTCACTTGGCACCACCCATTGGTACATTGTCAAGATCGAACATAAATTTATACAGGATAAGAAATACTTTGGATATGTGAATTCAAAGCAAGGGAAAGGCACCCCCAAACCACAAAACAAAGGACAAAGCCAAGGTGGGGCGACCCAAGAAAACCCACCAAAGCTGAAAGAAAAGAACAACACCACGAAAACAAAGAAAAACATAGGGAAATGGTGTGAGTTCCATAAGAGCCCCACTCACAAACAATTGAGTGTCGATTCAAGCAATCATTGGTGTCTAAGATGAAGGCTTCTAAATCAATTACATATTTTGAATCTGAGTCAGAAACCGACAAGAGAAATGACAAAGGGAAGTAGATTATCGATATGAATCCTAGTGCCACCATTGCCACCACCAAGATTTAGAAGGATGAAGCCAAGGGGGAGAGACTCTTCCACTCATAGATGTCGGTGAATGGTTCTCTACTACAGTTCATTGTCAACAACATGAGCACCAAAAGAATCTCATTTCAGTAGACATCATTGAGCGGTTAGGCCTACCAACCATGCGGCACCTGTAACCAAACACCATCAGGTGGCTTCACGAAGGGAAATATCTTCGTGGCAGCCAATAGTGTCACCTTCCCTACAACATCAAGCCCTTCAAAGATGAGGTATTCTGTGATGTTTCCCCTCTTGAATTTTGTGATGTTTTATTAGGCCAACCATACTTTTGGAAGCGACATGTTGTGTATGAGTCTAGACATCGCACTATTATTATTACTTTGGGAAACAAGTTGTACAAGATACCAAAGGTAGCACCACCTACCATCGTTTCTTTGATCACTACTAAGAAATGCAATAAGATCATTTCCCATACCAATATCTTTTTTTCCTTATGATTCGCCCTCAGAGAAAGTAGAATATTGTGGACCTCTAGACAAGGATCCTCAGCATGGTAGAAATAGATGGATGAGGTTTTAGAGGAGTATAAGGACAACTTCACCTCACATGCAAGGGCACCTCTACACTGTCAAGCACTCCATTGATATGACCCTAGGCATGCCGCTACCCAATGAATTGATCTACCGATGTTCTATTCTCGGAAACGATGAAATCAAGAGGTAGATTCAGGATTTGTTGGAGAAAGGGCACATCAGGAAAATTTCATAACCTTGTCAGAGCTTGATCATGTTGGTATAGAAGAAGGACAGGACTCAGAAAATCTCTATTGACTATTGGGCATTAAACAAGATCGTTGTCTAGAATCGGTATCCAATCCCGTGATTGATGACCTTCTGGACCAGCTCAATGGGGCCAAATATTTCAGTAAGATTGAATTGAAGTCTAGATATCACCAGGTACTAATCGAACCCTCTGATGTGTGGAATACTATCTTCAAATCCAAGGAGGGCCTTTTTGAATGGTTGGTCATGTCTTTCGAGTTGACAAATGCCCCCGCAACCTTCATGAGGCTGATAGATGACATATTTTGACCCTTCACCAACTCATTTGTGGTGTTATATTTGGATGATATTTTGATCTTCAGCTAGAGTTGGGAAGAACAACTCCACCATATTTGACAGGTCCTCCAAAACCCGCAGAAACACAAGTTGCATGCCAATTTGGAGAAATGCACTTTTGGTATGACCCTAGTTCAATATTTGGGGTACATCATTGATGAGAAGGGTGTGCATGTGGGTCCATTCAAGATACAATTCATTCAGGATTGGCTAGCCCCAACCACTCTAACTGAGCTCCACGTCTTTCAAGGTCTTGCCAACTTCTACGCAGGTTCGTGTTGGGGTTCTCTCATATAACTTGGCATTTGAGTCAAGTCACCAAGGGATGAGCAAAAGAAACTTTATCTTGGTCTAAATCCCAATAGAAGACGTTTGTCATGTTGAAGCATCACCTCTTCTCTGCACTAGTTCTCACATTACCAAACCTGCAGCAACCATCTGAGATCGAGACAGATGCCTCCAACTATGCTATTGTTGCAATTCTTACCTAGCAGGGGCATCTAAGGGCATATCATAGTGAGACACTTTCATACACAGCCTGAAAGTATCCCACCCTTGAAAAAGAGATGTATTCTATTATGTAAGCCTGCCGACAATGGCAGGATTACATTTTGGCGAAGGAGATGGTCATCCACACAGACGACTAACCCCTGCATTTCATACAGATACAAGGGAAGTTGCAGAATGATCACCATCACAAATGGTCCACATACCTGCAACATTTCCATTTGAACATTAAGTACAAGAAGGGAATCATAAAAAATGTTGTAGAATTCCTCAGCCAACAACCAGTCATGGTGATTACCACTGTGCTTGACTCTTGTGGACACGAGACTACGGGGTGGCTGCATCTTCACAAGAGCGATTATGAATTCGGAAACACATATTCCAAATTTCCACCTCCAGGATGCACTGTTATGCCACTTGGGACACTTTTGTGTTCGTTCAAGCGAGCATGCCAAGATGATTTAGGAGTCGCACTACAATCAGGTCATTGGACATTTGGAGGTAGATAAAACAATGGTAGTGGAAGTATTTTTATTGGATGATCCTTCAACAAAAAGTTGCGAAGTAGATCAGATCTTGCACTTCATACGCCATTTCCAAACCGACCATTAAGAAGCAAGGAATATATACTCCTCCGCCTACTCCTAGTCAACCTTGGGAATCCATATCCAAGGATTACATGTTGGACCTTCCTTCTACTAAGCATGGAAATGACTATGTTTTGTGGTCATCGACATATTCTCTAAGTTGGCCATTCTGGCAGTCTGCGAGAAGACTATCACAGTAGAAGCCACTCTCAAGCTCTTCTTTGAACGAGTGTGGGTAAATTTTGGGATGTCACAATCCATTATATCATATCGAGACAGTAAGTTCCTAAGTACATCTTGGTCAAGTCTCTGGTCGATGTTGGATATCAAGATCACTAAGTCCATGATTTTCCACCCCCAAACATATGGCCAAAGTGAGTTCGTCAACATGTTGATCGTACACATTCTACATATGTACAATTCGAAACATTCTCGCACATGGGATGAAAGCCTCCCCTATGTCCAGCATAGCTACAATAGAGCTATACATAGCTCAACTATCCACAACCCCTTTTAGGTGGGGTTGGGATTTGAGCCACTATGTCCCATTGATGTGGCCATACCATTTACAACTACTCTGGAAGATTCTGCTCATGTCTAGTCTAAAGCTGACAGGTATATCAACTTCATTGAGTGCATTTAGCACATCCACCAGTAGCTATATGACATATTGGACAAAGCCAATGCTAGATACAAGTAGCTTCATGATCGACATCGGATGCCACACAATTTCCAAGTGGGCGATAAGGTTTGATTACATTTGCAGAAGGAGTGCCTCACTGGGCCACAACACAAGATTCGCCAGCTACGATATGGACCTTACACCATCACTAAGGTTCTAGGGGACAATGCTTTCGAGGTCAACATTCTACCATTCCTTGGCCTGCACCCAGTTTTCAATGTGGAATGCCTTCGGCCATACTTTCGACCATTACTAGACACATCATACATTGTAGAACATCTCACACCAACATAGGTAAACCTATAATGCATGGAAGATGCCAAAACTGATTAGATCATGGACATGCAAATCAAGAACACTCACCAATAGAAGATCCAACTATATCGAGTTGTCACAGTTGGCCAAATCCTACACCAAGGCAAGTGGCTTACCAAGGACTAAGTTTAGCAAAATTTTCCCTATCTCATGGAGGTACTCAATGCAATAAGGACCATTGCTTCCTAAGGAGGGAGGATTGATCTAGGTGGATATTGGTGGCCACCCACCTGTTCCACTTGGAACCCCACCATTGTTTCTTTTTAGTTTCTTTAATTCTAACACAACTTACTATTCTCTGTAGTTTTTCAGGTCCTAAACTTCTAAAGCCATTTTGAGGGCCTAAAAGACGTTTTTAGGGAAACCATAGAGACTGAAAAGTTCTCAAATCACCTTTTTAGGGAAACTAAGGTTGTAGGGGACAATGCTTTCGAGGTCAGCATTCTACCATTCCTTGGCCTGCACCAAGTGTTCAATGTGGACTGCCTTCGGTCATACTTTCGACCATTACTGGACACATCATACATTGTATAACATCTCACACCAACATAGGTAAACCTAGAATGCATGGAAGATGCTAAAACTAATTAGATCATGGACATGCAAATCAAGAACACTCGCCAATAGAAGATCCAACTGTATCAAATTGTCACAGTTGGCTAAATCCTACACCAAGGCAAGTGGCTTACCAAGGACCAAGTTTAGCAAAAGTTTCCCTATCTCATGGAGGCTCTCAATGCAATAAGGACCATTGCTTCCTAAGGAGGGAGGATTGATCTAGGTGGATATTGGTGGCCACCCGCCTGTTTCACTTGGAACCCCACCGTTGTTTCTTTTTAGTTTCTTTAATTCTAGCACAACTTACTATTTTCTGTAGTTTTTTAGGTCCTAAACTTCTAAAGCCATTATGAGGGCCTAAAAGACGTTTTTAGGGAAACCATAGAGACTGAAATTTTCTCAAATCACTTTTTTAGGTGTTTTTTTTTTAACTCCTCTCTGAGATCTTTGAAACGAGGTATTATGATAGCCAAACAGATATCATATGCAAAATTTACAACCACAGGAATTCAATGTAAAAAATACCCAAACAAGGCCCACAACTTTTGTGCTTCATCTCCTACGGTTAGGTTTTTGGATGTTTAGGGTTTTCCATTGTTTCTCAATCATAAATAGGCCTTTGAGACTCATTGTAACATAGTTTAGAGGCATGTAGTCGCCACATCTCTTCTCACAGATAAGCTACCATCATCTGAGCTAGTTTATATCCATTTATGTATGTAAGAATATTTTTAGTTCTTTGATATTAATGAAATGAAGTTTTATTTCTCCTGCATCTTTATGTTTATGTGTATATCTGTATTTTGTTTTGTTCAAGCATAAGTCTGGATCAATGGTATTAGAGCAGTCTGCTTTTTTTCTATTTTTCTTTGCATGTCCCCAACAAGGTCAGAATATAAGGAGTTAGGGCTCAATCTAGTTGAACCTTTGGAAGACTAGCCTCACAAACCCCAACACCTCCCATGGCAGAAGAAAAGAAAGACGAGGGGGCAAAAGATACTTTCAAAATATTTCTTGAGGAAGCCCTTAAGATACAAAGGAATGTGATGAAGGATAAATTTGCCCAGATCCTTGAGTGGCTACCCATAGGTGACGCATCTTCATCCAACAGCCATTCTGGAGGCGCCACACTTTTTAAGGTACAAGTTAACTTTGACGTTCCCATATTTGAAGGATTAATAAATGCAGACATTGTAGATATATGGTTAAATATGTTGGAATGATATTTTTCAGTTCATGACTTTTATAATTGGGAAAATTTTACTTTTTCACTCCTCAAAGCCGCCACACATGTCATAGACTGGTTGGAAACCTACTGTGAATAAAAGGACGAGAGGGAATCCTCAATATTTTCAGTGCACCCACTTGGAATTATTTTCGAGATGCCATCAAAGAACAATATTACCCTGTCATGAGCTATGAAGATAAATACATAAAGTGGACCACTATGTGGTAGGGAAGGGACCAAGATGTGCCAGAGTTCACAAATCTTTTCCATACCCTTCACATGAATTTGGGTATCAATGATTCTGAGCAGAATTTCGTACTCAAGTACCATGTTTGTTTACACAAGTATATCTAGGGTGAGATGTAGTTCCTGTACATCTCCTCGCTTGGTTCCACCTATAGATATACCGTCAATATTGAGCGTAATTTAAATAGAAGAAGAGAGACTTTAGATATGTGAATCCGAAGCAAGGGAAAGGTGCCCCCAAACCGCAGAACAAAGGACAAATCCAAGGTGGGGAGACCCAGGACAACCCACTGAAGGTGCAAGAAAATAACAACACCATGAAGACAAAGAAGGACACAGGGAAATGGTGTGAGTTACATAAGATCCCCACTCACAACACAAGTGAGTGTCGAGCCAAGCAATCACTAGTGGCTGACTTGAAGGATTTTGAATCAGATACATGTTCTGACTGTGAGTCAGAAACTGACAAGGAGAATGACAAAGGGAAACATATTACCAATGCGGAGCCTAGTGCCACCATTTCCACAACCAAGATCAAAAAGGATGAGCCCGAAGATCCAGAGGAGGGGGGCCGGCTCTTCCAGTCACAGATGCGGGTGAAGGGTTCTCTACTGTAGTTCATTGTTGATAGTTGGAGCTAAAAGAACCTCATTTAAGTAGAGTTTGTGAAGTGGTTGGGCATACCTACAACATGACACGTGTAGTGGTACACCATTGAGTGGCTTCAGCAAGGGTGAGATCTTTGCGTCATCCAACAATGTCGCCTTCCATATAGCATTAAGCCCTTCACATATGAGGTATTATGTGATGATCCTGAAGATTCGGAGGAGGGGGAGTGACTATTCCACTCATAGATGTGGGTGAAGGATTCTTCACTGTAGTGCATTGTTGACAACGGGAGCCAAAAGAACCTCATTTCAACAGAGGTCGTGAAGCAGGTGGGCCTACCTACCACACCACACCCGCAACCATACACCATTAGGTGGCTTCACCAAGGTGAGATCTTCACGTCAGCCAACAATGTTTCCTTCCCTATAGCATCAAGCCTTTCAAAAATGAGGTATTGTGTGGTTTTTCCTGATCCGAGTTGAATCAATTCTCAAATTTAACCAAGACCTCCTACTCTCGTGATGTGGTTAGACTTTCATTTCAGCATAGCATAAATGAACATATATGCATGCTTAAGAAAATGGAAACATAATGACAATCAACAAATCATAGACATGAGATGTTTATAACAGAGTTCGTCTAGTGTGGACTATGTCTCTAGGCCCAGTGTCAAGATGGTGTTGGCCACTTCATTCAGTGCTGGAAATGGTGAATATGTACATGGACTATGTTTTTTGTCATACAAGGACATGTGCCCTCTACATGAATGGCAAAGACTCTCCATGAGATGTTCCGTTACAGGAACTATCACTCACAATAGACCTCCTATCAGCATGACATAATCTTACACATGGTGACAAGGAATATCCCACCATCATGGCATCAAAGAGATCTCAACCAAAACACCCATGGTGACAATGAGTATCCCACCATCATGGCAACAAGGGGGTCTCAATCAAAACATACATAACAATCCAAGATGAATACATCTCACATGAAATATACACAAAGATTTTGCATCATACATTAAGAAGGAATCAAAACAACATACTACATCTCACAACAAATGATCAAAGTACATGACAACAACACTTCATATACCTCAACTCTGATGTTGGTTGAAGGATAGAATACTCAGTTGTTGGATCTGAATGCACCATCGAAATCATGGCGTCAAATAGCATAGAATCAACTGCCCACACTCTGAAATATCACACCATCACTCCAATATGGAAAATGGCCAAAAAATAGAAGGCTCAACTATAAAAACTGACAAAACCACTGAATTTGTGTCGTTGAGAGGTGTAACACCGACTATCCATTTTCTGAATTCTAACACCAGAAAAATCTGGGCCTGTAGGAATCTTTTAGATTCCTCCATGATACCCCAAAGGTTCCATCTCCTGGGTTGACTGGAGATCTGCAACTCAAATCAGAAAACTAATCTCGCCATTGAGATCCTTGCGAAATTTAGAGAAGAATGAGTATAAATTTGGTTGCTTCTGCATCTGGGAAATTTCAACCTCCAAGGAATCTAGAAGATTTCCTCAAGATTCTCAAAGATTCTCCTCTACTGGGAATCTGAAAATTAGCTGTAAAAAGGTGAGTCTGACCTCGTCATTGCATTCCCTATGAAAATCTAAGAAAAATCACTGTAAGCTTGATTACATTCTAACAAAATGAATTTTTACCTCCAAAGGAATCTTTTTAGCATCTTAAGATTCTCTGCAAAAATTATGTGTCAAAAAGCATGCCATCATGGTTCCGCCTTTGTGGACTATGTCATGGTTCTGCCCCTGGCTCAGGATTCTGCACAGTTACAATTATGCTCCTCTCTTGATTCTAAAATACACTCCTCCATTGCCTTGGGTAAATGAATGAATCAAGTTTAAATATGAGGTCACCAATGGACTTACCAACCTTGCGTCATTGGCACGATGGTTAAAAATAAAGAGTGGTTGAGGAGGGGTCGGGGGATCAAATCCCACCCCTCATATTTTTATACAAGACATATTGCATTGTTTATAATGGATGGTTTTTTTTTGTGGCACTGTTTGGTAATCATTGTAATGTGCGTTGTTTGGGGTGTGTTGGTGGTGTGGGCACCCAAGTGGTGGGCCGGTCATTCCAGACAGGCAGGTTCAAACCCCACCACCCATAGTTTTGACAAGTGGCAAATGGGGAGGGGTTGGGTCCACTGGTGGTGGCCCGCCCTGTTAAAACATTGATTTAAATATATATATATGTTCAGAGGTTGGAGGGTCCAGCGAGGTCATGGCTGCTAACCCTTTTTTAATGCTTTTAATACATGCAAGTATGGTGGATGGAGGTGGCAGGGGTCATGGCCCGCCACCTATTTTAATATATATACTTTTTATTTTTATGAAATATAGGTTACATTTTCGATTTTGTCTAATATAAGAGATATTAGAAAAATTAAAGAGGCAACAATTTCGCCTGCTCTCGAGAGCTAAGTTTTCCTGCCAGTTGACGATGAATTTGTAGGACACTTAAACTTGGCCCACTACCCAAATTTGACCAAAACTTTGACTGGCTCTATCTTCTCCATACGATCTCTGATTTGAGTGTTGTTTGCACCACCGGAATCAAGGCGACGAGCCATTCAATTTGGTGTTGGTTTGGGACAAATATGACCACTTTGAATTTTGACCCCTTTTGAGTCCTCTGGGACTTTTGCATGTGTCTGGAGCCACCTGGATCATTTCCCCTCTTTAAGTTTGTGAATTTTTATTAGGCCAACCATACATGTGGAAGCGACATGTTTTATATGAGTCTAGGCCTTGCACTATTATTATTACTTTGGGCAACAATTTGTATAGGATACCGGAGGTAGCACCGCCTACTACCGTTTATTTGATCACTACGAAGAAATGCAGTAAGATCATTTGCTAGACCAGAAAAATTGGTTTCCTTATGATTCGCCCTCAAGGAAAGAAGAAGATTGTAGCCATGACCTCTAGACAGGGCTCCTTTGAATGGAAGCAACAAATAGACAAGGTTGTAGAGGAGTACAGGGACATCTTCACTTCACCTGCAGGGGTACCTCTATACTGTTAGGTCAAACACTCCATCGATATGACCCAAGGTGCACTGCTACCCGATGGACCAATCTATCAATGCTTTGTTCTGGACAATGATAAAATCAAGAGCCAGATTCAGGAGTTGTTGCAAAAAGGGCACATCAAGACAAGTTCATCACCCTATGGGATCCTAATCGTGCAAAAGAAGGACGAGACCTTGATACTCTGTATTGACTATCAGTCATTGAAAAAGATCACTATCTGGAATCCCATGGATTGATGACCTTATGGACTAGCTCAAGGGGGGGAATATTTTAGCAAGATTCACTTGAAGTTCGGTTATCACCAGGTACCGATCGAGCCCTCCAATGTGTGGAATATTTCCTTCAAATTCAAGGAGCGCCCTTTTGAATGGTTGGTCATGCCTTTCGGGTTGACAAATGCCCCCGCAATCTTCATGACATTGATGGAAGACATCTTGTGACCCTTCACCAACTCTCTCATGGTGGTGTATTTGGATGATATTCTAATCTTCAACTAGATTTGGGAAGAACACCTCCACCATATACGACAGGTCCTCTAAACCATATGACAACACAAATTGTGTGCTAATTTCAAGAAATGCACTTTTGGTATGACCAAGTTCAATATTTGGGGTACATCATTAATGAGCAGGGTGTGCATGTGGACCCAGCCAAGATATAATTCATTTAGTATTGGCCAGTCCCAACCACTCTAATACAACTTTGCATCTTTCAGGGTCTTTCCAACTTCTATCGCAAGTTCATGTTAGGGTTCTCTCATATAACTTGGCCTTTGAGTCAAGTCACCAAGGGAGGAGCGGAAAAAAGTTTCTTTTGGTCTGAATCCCAATAGAAGGAGTTTGACGAGTTGAATCATTGCCTCTAATCTGCACCAATGCTCACAATACCAAACCTGCAACAAGCATTTGAGAGTGATATCGTTGCCTTTGACTATGCTATTTGTGAAGTGCTTACCCAGAAGGGGCATCCAATGGCATATCACATTGACACACTTTCAAACACAAATAGAAGTATCCCACCTATGAAAAAGAGATGTATTCCATTATGCAGGCCTGCCAACAATGGAAGCATTACATTCTGGGTAAGGAGACGGTCATCCACATAGACCACCGAACGCTATAGTTCATACAACCACAAGGGAAGTTGCAGAACGATTTCCATCAGAAATGGTCCACATACCTACAACAGTTCCATTTGAACATTAAGTACAAGAAGGTAAGCACCAACAATGTTGCAAGCTGCCTCAACCAACCACTAGTCATGGCGCTAACCATTGTGTGTGAATATTTTGGGCATGAGATTACAGGGTGGCCGCATCTTTACACGAGCTATCCAAAATTCAAAAACACATACTAGATGCTAATGGAAGGAATGAAAGTTCAAAATGTTCACCTCTAAGAATCATTGTTATGCCACTTGGGACACCTTTGTGTTCCTTCAAGTGAGTGTCCCAAGATGATTTGGGAGGTGCACTACAGTCGGGTTGTTGGACATTTTGGGGTAGAGAAAACAATGGCAGTGGTACAAAAGTATTTTTATTGGACGAATCTTCAATGGGATGTTGCGCAATACATCAGATCCTTCACTTCATGCACCATTTCCAAACTGACCATCAAGAAGCAAGGCCTATATACTCCTCTGCCTACTACTATTCAACCTTGGTAATCCATCTCCATGGATTACATCTCAAGCCTTCCTTCTACTAAGCATGGCAATGCCTACGTTTTCGTGGTCATCGATATATTCTCTAATATGGTCATTTTGGCAGCTTGCAAGAAGAGTATCACAATAGAAGCCATTGTTAAGCTCTTCTTTGAATGAGTGTGGGTACATCTTGGGATCCCACAGTTCATTATCTCAGATCGGGACATCAAGTTCCTAAGTACATTTTGGTCGTGTCTCTAGTTGATGTTGGAGACCAACCTCACTAAGTCCACAACTTTCAACCCCCAAATTGATGGCCAAACATAAGTTGTCAAGAGGATATCGTACACATTCTATGTATGTAAAATTTGAAGCATCCATGCACATGGGGTGAAAGTCTCCCCTATGTCCAACACAGCTACAATATAGCTCTCCATAGCTCAACTAGCCACATCCCCTTTCAGGTGGGGTTGGTATTCCAACCACTATGTCCCATTGATGTGGCCATACCATTTACAGCTACTCAGGCAAATTCAGCTCATGTCCAGTCTGAAGCTGACAAGGCTAACAACATCATGATGAACATCGGGTGCCACAGAAGTTCCAGTTGGGTGACAAAGGTTGGTTACATTTGCAAAAGGAGTGCCTCACTTGGCCCCACTGCAAGCTTTGCCCACTTTGATATGGGCCTTACACCATCACTAAGGTTGTATGGGACAATGCTTTTGAGCTCAACATTCCATCATTCCTTGGCCTGCAACGAGTGTTAAATGTGGATCGCCTTCAACCATACTTTCCACCATTACTGGAGACATCATACATTGCAAAACAACTCACACCTACAAATTTAAACACGGGCTAAATGGAACAGGACACAACTGATTTGATCATGGACACGAATATCAAGAACACTTGCCAATAGAAGAGCCAACTGTATCATTTTTTCAAAGCTAGCCAACTCCTGCACCAAGGCAAGTGGCTCACCAGGGTCCAAGTTCAACAGAAGTTTCCCCATCTCATGGAGGCACTCAACCCAACGGGGACCATTTATTCCGAAGGGGGGAGCACTAATCCAGGTGGATATTGGTGTCCACCTACCTATTCCGCTTGGACCTCCACTGTTGTTTCTTTTCAATTTCCTTAATTGTAAAACAACTTACTATTTTTGGCAGTTTTTTAGGTCCTAAACTTCAGAGCCATTTTGAGGTACTAAAAGAAGTTTTTAGGAAAACAGATAGACCAAAAGACTTCCCTAATAAATTGCTAATCTGTTTTTCGACCTCCTCTTTGATAGCTTTGAAATGAGGTATTATGATAGCCAAATAGAGATCGTATGCCAAAGTTATGACACCTGGAAGTTGATGTACCAATTTACCGAAACGGGGCCCACCATTTTAGCGCTTCATCTCCTAGGGTTAGGATTTTGGATATTTATGGTTTTCCATTGTTTCTCAATAATAAATAGGCATTTGAGCCTCATTGTAACACAATTCAGAGGCATGAAGTTGCCACATCTCTTCTTAGAGATAAGCTACCATCACCGGAGTTAGTTTATTTCCATTTATGTATGTAAGAATATTTCAATTCTATGATATTAATGAAATGAAGTTTTATTTTTGTTGCATCTACATTTTTATGTGTATATCTATATTTTGTTGTGTTCCTGCATAAGTTTGGATCAGTGGTATCAGAGCGGTCTTTTCTTTCTCTTTTTTTCTTTGCATGTCCCCAATGAGGTCAGGGCATAAGGAGTTAGGGCTTGATCTAGTTGAACCTTTGCAAGACCAGCCTCGCAAACCACAATGACCTCCCATGGTAGAAGAAAATAAAGAAGAGGGGGTAAGAGATCCTTTCAAAATATTGCTCGAGGAAGCCCTCGAGCAACAATGGAACACGATGATGGATAACTTTTCCCAGACCCTTCGACGGCTACCCACGAGCAATGCATCCTCATCTAGTAGCCACTTTGGAGGTGCCACTCCTTTTAAGGTACAAGTTAACTTTGACATTGCCCTATTTGAAGGATGTAGATGTTGTAGATAGATGGTTGAATCTGTTGGAAGGATATTTTTCAATTCATGACTTTTCCAAATGGGAAAAGATTAGTATTGTGGTCCTCAAAGTCACCCCACATGTCAAGGACTAGTGGGAAACCTATTGTGAACAAAATGACGAGAGGGAATCCTCACTATTTTCATCCACACCCACATGGAATTATGTTTGAGACGCAATTAAGGAACAATATTACCCTGTCGGAAGTTATGAAGATAAATACATAAAGTTGACCATGCTGTAGTAATGAAGGGACCAAAACGTGCCAGAGTTCAAAAATGTTTTCCATACCCTTCACATGAAGTTGGGCATCGAATATTCTGATTAGAATTTGGTACACTGTCTACATAGTACATCCAGGATGAGGTGGAGTTCCTGGACATCTCCTCGATTGGTGCTGCCTATTGATACGTTGTCAAGATCGAGCATAAATTTAAAAATAAGACACAAGACTTTTGATCTATGAATCTAACGCAAGGGAAAGGCACCCCTAAACTGCAGAACAAAGGACAAAGCCATGATGGGGTGAGTGAGGACAACCCACTAAAGTTCCAAGCAAAGAACAACAACACGAAGACAAAGAAGGACACAGTGAAATGTGTGGGTTTTGTAAGAGCCCCACTCACAACACAAGTGAGTGTCGAGCCAAGAAGTCACTGGTGGTTGAGCATAAGGCCTCTGAATCATATGCATGTTCTGACTCTTAGTCAGAAATTGACAATGGAAATGAAAAAGGAAAGCATATTATCGATGCAGAGCCTGGTAAGATTGTTACCACCACCAAGATCCAGTAGGATGAACTCAAATATCTAGAGGAGGGGGAACGACTCTTCCACTCATAGATGTGGGTGAAAGGTTCTCCGATGCAGTTCATTATCAATAATAGGAGCCAAAAGAACCTCATTTCTGTAGAGGTCGAGTAGCGGTTGGGCCTACACGCCACACCATACCTGCAATCATACACCATTGGGTGGTTTCACCATGGTCGATATCTTCGTGTCAGCCAACAGTGTCGCCTTCCCTAAAACATCAAGCCCTTTATAGATGAGATATTGTGTGATGTTTCCCCTCTTGAAGTTTTTGATGTTTTATTAGGCCAACCATACCCATGGAAGCAACATGTTGTGTATGAGTCTAGACCTCTCACTGTTATTATTACTTTGGGCAACAATTTTTACAGAATACTGGAGATAACACTGCCTACCATCATTTCTTTGATCACAGTGAAAAAATTCAAAAAGATCGAGTCCCATACCAGGAAATTATTTTCCTTATTATTTTCCCTCAGGGAAAGAATAACATTGTGGCCATGGCCTTTAGATAGGTCTCCTCTGCATGGAAACAATAGATGGAAAAGGTTGTAGAGGAGTACAGGGACATCTTCACCTCACCCGTAGAGGTACCTCTACATTGTCAGGTCAAGCACTCCATTGATCTAACCCCTTGTGTGCTAATACCCAATGGATTGGTCTATCAACACTATATTATGGAGAATTATGAAATCAAGATGCATATTTAGGAGCTGTTGCAGAAAGGGCAGATTAGTCCAATTTCATCACCCTATGGGAGCCTGATCATGTTGGTACAAAGGAAGGACGTGACATGGAGACCATGTATTGACTATCAGGGGTTGAACAAGATCATTGTCCAAAATATGTATCCAATCCCACAGATTGGTGACCTTCTAGACCATCTCAAGGAGGCCAAATATTTCAACAAGATTGACTTGAAGTCCCGTTATCACTACGTACCAATCGAACCCTTTGATGTGTGGAACACTGCCTTCAAATCTAAGGAGGGCCTTTTCGAATGGTTGGTCATGCCTTTTGGGTTGACGAATGCCCCCAAAACCTTCATGAAATTGATGGACAACGTCTTGTGACCCTTCACCAACTCATTCGTGGTGGTTTATTTGGATTATATTCTAATCATTAGCTAGATTTGGGAAAAACACCTCCACCATATTCGACAGGTCCTCCAAACCCTACAGCAACACAAGTTGTGTGCCAATTTGGAGAAATGCACTTTTGATATGACCCAAGTTCAATATTTGGGGTACATCATTGATGAGCAAGGTGTGCATGTGGACCTAGCCTAAATACAAGTCATTCAGGATTGACCAGTCTTAACCACTCTAACATAGTTTCGCAGCGTTATGGATCTTTCCAACTTCTACCATAGGTTCATGTTGGGGTTATCTCATATAACTTGGGCTTTGAGTCAAGCCACTAAGGGAGGAGAGAAAGCAAAGCTATTTTGGTCTGAATCCCAACAGAAGGAATTTTTCGAGTTGAAGCATTGCCTATGCTCTGCACCAATGCTCACATTACCAGACCTGCATCAACCACTTAAGATCGATACAAATGCCTCTGAGTATGCAATTGGTGAAGTTCTTAGCCAGTAGGGGCATCCAGTGGCATATCCTAGTGAGACACTTTCAGACACAGTTCGAAAGTATACCACCTATGACAAAGATATGTATTCCATTATGCAGGCCTGCTGTCAATGGAAGCATTACATTCTAGGGAAGGAGACAATCATCCACACAGACCACTGACCCCTGCAATTCATACAGACACAAGGGAAGTTTCAGAAAAATCACCATAAAAAATGGTGCAAATACTCACAACGGTTCCATTTGAACATTAAGTACAAGAAGGGTGGTACCAAGAATGTTGCAGAATGCCTCATCCGACCACCAATCATGGCGCTAACCCCTGTGCTTGACTCTTCTGGGCATGAGACTGCGAGGTGGCCGCATCTTTACAAGAGAGATCCAGACTTTGGCAACACATACCAGACGCTCCTAGAAGGAAAGAAAGTTTCAAATTTTCACCTCTAGGATGCATTGTTATGCAACATGGGACACCTTTGTTTTCCTTCAAGTGAGTGTGCCAAGATGATTTAGGAGGCGCACTGTAGTCTGGTCGTTGGACATTTTGGGGTAGAGAAAACAATGGTAGTGTCAGATAAGTATTTTTATTGGATGAACCTTCGACATGATGTTGTGAAGTACATCATATCTTGCACTTCGTGCGCCATTTCCACATTGGCCATCAAAAAGAAAGGCCTATATACTCATTTGTGTACTCCTAGTTGACCTTGGGAATCCATCTCCATGGATTACATGTCAGGCCTTTATTCTACTAATCATGGAAATGACTACACTTTTGTGGTCATCGATATATTATCTAAGATGGCCATTCTAGCAGCCTACAATAAGAGTAGTACAATAGAAGCCACTGCTAAGCTCTTCTTTAAATGAGTGTGGGTACATTTTAGGATCACATAGTCCATTATCTCAGATCAGGAAAGTAGGTTCCTAAGTACATTTTGGTCGAGTATCGGGTCAATGTTAGACACCAAGCTCACCAAGTCCATGGCTTTCCACGCCCAAACTAATGGCCAAAGAGAGGTCATCAACAAGATGATCGTACACATTCTACATATGTACAATTCAAAGAATCCATGCACATGGGATGAAAGCCTCCCCTATGTACAGTATAACTACTACAAATCTCCCCATAGCTCAACTAGCCATAGCCCCTTTCAGGTGTGGTTGGGATTCCAACCACTATGTCCCATTGATGTGGCCATACCATTTGAAACTACTCACGTAGATTCGTCTCGTGTCCAGTTCAAATATGATAGGGTTAACGGCTTCAATGAGAGCATTCAACGCATCCTCCAGTAGGTCCATGACATATTGGACAAATCCAATGCTAAATATAAGCAACGAGATGATAAGCATCGGGTGCCACACAAGTTCCAAGTGGGCGAAAAAGTTTGGTTACATTTGCAGAAGGAGCACCTCGCTAGACCCCACCACAAGATTCGCCTGCTCTAATATGGGCCTTACACCATCACTAAGGTTGTAGGGGAAAATTATTTCGATCTCAGCATTCCACCATTCCTTGGCCTACACCCAGTTTTCAATGTGGACCTCCTTTGACCATGCTTTCCACCATTACTGGAAACATCATACATTGCAGAACAACTCAAAAAAATAAAGTTAAACCTAGACTACATGTTATGGGCCGCAACTAATCAAATCATGGAAAAGAAAATCAAGAACACTCACCAGCAGAAGATCCAACTGTATCAGTTTGTCAAAGTTGGCCAACTCCTGCCCCAAAAATAGTGGCTCACCAAGGACCAAGCTCAGTAGAAGTTTCCCCATCTCATGGAGGCATTCAACGCAATGGAGACCATTTCTTCCTAAGAGGGAAGGACTGATCCAGGTGGGTATTGGTGGCCACCCGCCTATTCCACTTGGAACCCCATCATTTTTTCTTATTAGTTTCCTTTATTGTAGCATAAATTACTTATTTTTCGCAATTTTTCGGGTCCTAAACTTCCAGAGCCGTTTTCAAGGACTAAAAAACGTTTTTAGGGAAAGTGGAGAGGCCAAGAAAGTCTCAAATAAAATCTATAGTTTGTTTTCAGACTCCTATTCAAGATATTCGAAATGAGGTATTATGATAGCCAAACGAATATCGTATGCCGAAGTTACGAACCTAGGAATTTGATGTACCAATTTACCCAAATGTGGCCCACGTTTTTTGTGTTTCATCTCATAGGGCTAGGTTTTTGGATGTTTAGGGTTTTCCATTGTTTCTCAATAATAAGTAGGTCTTTGAGCCTCATTTTAACACAGTTTAAAGGCATGTAGCCACCACACCTCTTCTCAAAGATAAGCTACCATCATCTGAGCTAGTTTGTTTCCATTTATGTATGTAAGCATATTTTAGTTCTTTGTTACTAATGAAATGAATTTTTATTACTGTTGCATCTCTATGTTTATGTGTATATCTATATTTTGTTGTGTTCCTACATAAGTTTGGATCAATGGTATCAAAGCGGTCTTATCTTTCTCTGTTTTTCTTTGCATGTCTCCAACAAGGTCAGGGTATAAGGAGTTAGGGCTCAATTTGGTTGAACCTTTGCAAGACCAACCTCGCAAACCCTGACGACCTCCCATGGAGGAAGAAACGAAGGATGACGGGGCAAAAGATCCTTTCAAAATATTGTTTGAGGAATCCCTCGAGCGACAAAGGTATGCGATGATGAATAACTTTGCCCATATCCTTCGGCCACTACCCACATGTGACACATCTTCATCCAACAGCCACTCTGGAGGTGCCCCTCGTTTTAAGGTACAAGTTAATTTTGACATTCCCATATTTGAAGGACAAATAGATGCAGACACCAAAGATACATGTTTAAATATGTCAAAAGGATATTTTTCAATTCATGACTTTTCCAATTGGGAAAAGATTAATTTTGCACTCCTCAAAGTCACTGCACATGTAAAGGACTAGTGGGAAACCTATTGTGAACAAAAGGACAAGAGGGAATCCTCACATTTTTCAGCTGCACCCACTTAGAATTCATTCTGAGACACCATCTAGTAAAAATATTACCTTGTCAGGAGCTATGAAGATAAGTACATAAAGTGGACCAAGTTGCGGAAGGGAAGGGGCCAAGATGTGTCAAAGTTCGCAAATGTTTTCCATACCCTTCGCACGAAACTATGTAATAAGGATTTCGAGTAGTATTTGGTACTCAAGTACCATGGTTGTCTACACAAGTACATCGAGGATGAGATGGAATTCCTAGACATCTCTTCGCTTGACACTATCTATTGATACATTGTCAATATCGAAAAAAAAGTTAAACAGAAGAAGCGAGACAGTGGATCTGTGAATCTGAAGCAAGGGAAAGGTACTCCCAAACCACAGAAAAAAGGACAAAGCCAACATGGAATGACCCATGACAACCCACCCAAGTTGTAAGTAAAGAATAACACCATGAATACAAAGAAGGAAACATGGAAATGGTGTGAGTTCCATAAGAGCCCCACTCACAACACAAGTGAGTGTCGAGCCAAGTAGTCACTTGTGGTCGAGCTAAAGTCTTCTTAATCAGATGCATGTTCTGACTCTTAGTCAGAAACCAACAATGGGAATGACAAGGGGAAGAAGATTACCAACGCAAAGCATAGTTCCATCATTTCCATCACCAAGATCTAGAAGGATAAGCCTGAATATTCATAGAAGGGGGTTTTAGAGCCTAGATTTGCCTCAGGCTGAAAAGACAAGGTTCTAGGTCCACATCAAACCACGCTCAACCTTGTAGCTAGCCCTACGAGGATAGGAGAGGGCTCTCTCCGGGTCAATCTCGACAAAGATAATCGATGAGGCTCGAGATGACTGAAATAGAAGCTAATGTTAGGCTAGATATAAAGTACGAGGGTTCGATTTGAGTTTTTAGGAGTTTTTGTGTTGAAACAGGGAAAGGCAAATTTGAGCTTGGGGATTGAGGCACAGTTTTTGCAGAGGTCTGAATGGGAAAGGAAGGCGATCGTCTTGATGCTTTTAAAGGGAATGAATGGGTAAATCAGACTAGTGAGGAGCTAAGGAGAGCAAGAAGGTTTTAAGGATTCTCCTTAAATAGATGAAAATATGGAAAATCAAACAAATTTAAAGGCAGAGCATAGAAATCAATGGATTCTACCTTAACACTTCATTTGTTCAATTGCAGAAGATGATAGTAAGGAAAATGATACACATAACAACTTACAATTACTGAGAGAAGCACACCATCAAAACATAAAGCCACATGGATCCCAAACAGTGTTGCAAAACCCTGGACTTTCCTTAGCCAAAAATGCAGAGAAAATATGTACAATGATATGCCAAAGCAATCCCAAGTGTCCAACCCTGAAAATGACTGAAAGATTACATGATATAGACTAGCTCAACCCATTCCCATGCCTCTATGGGTTGAGCTCATAATTCTAGGAGTTGTTTCAACCAATTCTAAACAAGGAACTAAAATCTAGGCAGTCAAAACAACTTGCCTCTATATGGTAGGAAACTGATTCATTCATTTAATTTTCACTTTTTAGTGAATGAATCATCTAGAACAAGTAACTAAGTGCCAAAATTACATCATGTTTACCCAATTACATCAAAAGAGATCAATAACTACATCACAAAGCAAAACTAGTCAAACTGGCCGAATTTCTGACCTGGAAGGTGAAAAATTGGGCAAAAATCCTTTGTGCACCGCGCCAAAATCTGTGTGCATCGCGCCACTTTGAGGCTGAGTTTGATGCACTTTCTGAAGTCCAAATTGAGCCCAAGTGTGCTTTTTGGAAAGCCCTAACTGTCTACTTTCCAACCCAAGTGGAATTTTCCAATTTGGTGCCCATTTACTCTCCAAAAATTCATCCTCCCAAGATTGCTTTCCGTGTGTCAAAACAGGGGCAGAGAGGTCACTTTTTGAGTGTTTTTTGACCTTTTGGGGACCCAAAACTTGCCCAAACTTCTTGGCCATACACCAGAAGTCATGATTTTCCATTCCAAATCCAAAAATATAAACTTTTTTCCATTTGGAGCTCCCTAGGAAAAGCGCGCGCCATGTGGCGCGGCGCACAGGGAGGCAAAACCCTACTCTTCAGTGTCAAAATTTGTCAAAATGCCAAAAATGCCCCAAATTTCTTGAAATTTGGGCTGGAGCTTCTCCTTCAAGTGTCATGCTGAACTAAAGAGGCTTCGACCAATATCTGAAGGCGATCATGCTCCTTTTGCCTCTTTTGCTTCTTTGTTGCCTTCCTTAGTTTTGCTTTCAGATTCCTTATCCGAGCCTTGGAACTCTTATTGCGTGCCTTGTAATGGAAAACCATATGCCTAAATAATGCTTTGTCCTTGTCGGCCTTTTCCAGTAGTCTCTCCAGGTGGATGTTGATTCGCTGGAGCTAAGACTCTCGATCATCGTTAATCACTTGCTCCAATGAAGTGAGCTCAATCCTCCTCTGTTGGGCAGCTCGACGATTCTCGCGGATGTTTTGCAACTCCATGATCTCCTGCTGGTCTTCAAGCTGTTTGTTCCTCTGCTCTAAGTATTTGATGATCCACTTAGCCCTCTCCAAGTTGAGGGATAAGGCGTTGATCTCTGTTTGTTGCTCCTGAATGACCTCTCTAAGATGTGCACTTTGCGGGCCCATGTCGGTATCGTCATCCTGAATGAGAATGAAGTCAGTCTCTCATTCACCTAAAGGCCCCTCATCCTACATTGGCCTCTTGCCTTTGTCCAGTACCTGTGGTGTTGATGTCGGAAGCGAGGCCCCTTCCACCCCAGGTGGAGATAACACTCGCTTCGTTGCTGCAAACAAATGTCTAGTGCCCCTTTGATATGTGATGAACACGGGCATAGTAACGATCTCATGGCGTTCATACTGATAAGAAGGTCCACCTGTCTCATGCCTAACCTCTAAAAGTCCCTGTGAAGCCCTGAAGAAATCACGGGAGATGAAGTCATCCCATGTGATGCCCTGTAATCCAAGCTGATGAACAACCATAATATTGATGAGAGAAAAATGGCAAATGCTGTTGAACTGCTGCTCAGGGGTCTTGTGCTGCACAAGGGCGGTCATCTTCTCTATGTTTCGGCATATGAAATATGGGATGTTCATCATCCGTACCCGAGTGAAATGCATGAGCAACCTGATGTGATAAGCATATACTCGGGAGAAGCGACCTTCACAACTGAAATACTTCATGATTAATTTCATTAATGGAGCATATTCATCTTTGAGATATCAGAACGGGAACACCCTCTTGAGCTGCCTCAAGAAACCTGGTTTAACATATGGCTCATAATGTTGCCGGTCAATCTTCTACTTCTTGTTCCAAGGTTTTCCAATGTTAGGCATGCCGGTGGCCAGTGAGATAGATTCTCGTGTAAGTGTGAAGGTGACACCAGCCAAAGTAACCTGATTTCCATGTAAATGCAGTACGAATAGACGAGCCAACTCATGATGAAATTGAACATTGACCACCTTCTCACAAAACTCATAGCATGAATGAAACCAGAAATAAGAGACGGCATGAGGGCAGACCTGCAATTCTGTAAGGGTGGTCGGTTCTTCTCTGACATGTATGCCTCCAAGGTGAATGTTCTTCCATGGGAGAGTCACTTTGAGTTTCCACTTCATAGTCAGATGAATGACCAAATGACATCACTTCTGATATACAAACTGCTTTGAATGACTGCTGATGTATGAAACTATTGTTATGGAGAAATGACTGTTGGTTACAAAACTGTGTCGGACTACTGTTAAGATATGTTGAAATCTGCCACCAAGGGAAAATGTAACAAGGGAGTGTTAGGAAGGGGAATAATATGAAGGGATGAGGGACTTATGGGGAGAAATTATGTTTAGGGACATGTAGGAGGGTTTGGGAAATTTATATGAGGTAGGGTTTGGGTTTTTACATTTGACAATGGGTAGAAGGGAATTGGGGATAGGGGTTTAATAATTTGAGGGGATAGGGAACAATGAGATTAGGGAACAAATGGAGTCAAGGGGAGAAGAAAATGATGGAAAAAAGGATATACTTGGTGGCAAACAATTTTGGAAACCCTAACAGCAATTGGCTTGATGACTTTGAGAGGTAGGGTTTGGATTTTTGTTTCTTTCATTAACATCCATAAACCATCATTACTCAGCACAAAAATGGATGAAACATGTAGATGTTGACCCTACCTGGAAAATCCACGCAAATAAATGGCAATTTGGGAGAAATTTCAAACATTTTCAAGCTGTACAGTGTATGCGCCGCGCCAAGAACCCAGTGCACCACGCCCGTTCAGAATTACACTGGGCAACTTCTCCTAGTGCGTCGCGCTCTTCCAGTGCGCTGCGTGCTTCCAGTGCGCCGCACCAGCCAGTTGCATGCAATTTCACCCCAAAACACACACTTGCTCACCCAATTCACTTTGAAATGCTTCTCTTTGACCTTGGCATGCAAAATGACATTGATCTTCATGGGAAAACCTTTATAAAGACATTGATTTGATTTTTGGTTCTTCAAAACCCATTTTTGTAATGTTTTGGTTTTTGGCACTTGTTGACAATTAATACAACTCTGTTTTTCACATTTCCTTTTTGGCTTTTTGACTAAAATGATGAAATTGTTGGTGATTTTTTGCAGGGACAGTGGCATGTTTTGACCAAGGAAGACCAGGGTTGCGCCTGAAGAATTCAAGAACTGAATTTTTTTTTTTTTGAAAATTATTACAAAAATGAAATGTCGACTTTTCTTCAAAACGGAGTTTTGAAGAACAGTCATAATATATCCATATGACGATGAAAACATTTGAAAGGAGAACTTATTAAGAACCTCCCTCAAGTCTACTGGCTTTATTGGACATCTTGAAGATACAACTTATGAAACCCTAGACCTAGTGACCGAACATAACTCTTGCTAATCAAAAGACTAAATCAGGGCTATAAGTGACTCAAAAATTTGATTTAGACGAACAGACCTAAGCCAACAGTGCAAAGCATGAGGGGTAATGAAAAACAAGTCCCTTCCGTCGGATTATGGCATGCCCCTAGCGGAATGCAACTGAGTGAAACGAGCGAGACACCTAAAAATGAAATGCAATAAAGAGAAATGATCTTTGATGGAGGGATGTAAAGACCGACTTTAACAGGGGGAGTGGCTTTTTTAATCATAGATGTGGGTGAAGGGTTCTCCGTAGTAGTGGGTTCTCCGCAGTAGTTCATTGTTGACAGCAGGAGCCAAAAGAACCTCATTTTAGCATAGACTGTGAAGCAATTGTGCCTACTAACCACACCACTCCCACAGCTATACACCATCGGGTGGCTTCACCAAGGCCGAGATCTTTGCGTCAACCAAAAATGTTGTCTTCCTTACAATAGCAATCCCTTCACAGATGAGATATTGTGTGATGTTTCCCCTCTTGAAGTTTGTGATTTTTTATTAGGCCAACCATACTTGTGGAAGCAACATGATGTGTATGATTCTAGGCCTCACACTATTATTGTTACTTTGGGAAACAAGTTGTACATGATACTTTAGGTAGCACCGCCTACCGTCGTTTCTTTTATCATTGTGAAGCAATGCAATAAGATTGTTTCCTAGACCAGGAAAATTGTTTTCCTTATGATTCACCCTTAGGGAAAGAAGAATATTGTGGCCATAGCCTCTAGACAGGACTCCTCCACATAGCAACAATAGATGGAAAAAGATTGTAGAGGAGTACAAGGACATCTACATGTGACTCACAGGGGTACCTCTACAATATCAGGTCGAACACTCCATCAATCTAACCTTGGACGCTCCGCTACCCAATGGATCGATCTATTGATGCTCTATTATGGAGAATTATGAAATAGTTAGATTCAAGATTTGTTGTAAAAAAGGCACATTAGGCCAATTTCATCACCCAGTGGGAGCCCAATATTGTTGGTACAAAATAAGGACGGGACCTAGAGACTCTGTATTGACTATGGGGCATTGAACAAGATCATTGTCCAAAATACGTATCTAATCCTATGGAGTGATGACCTTCTAGACTAGATTAAGGGGGGTAATATTTCAGCAAGATTGACTTCAAGTCTGGTTATCACCAGGTACTGATCGAGCCCTCCGATGTGTGGAATATTGCCTTCAAATCCAAGGAGGGCCTTTTTGAATGGTTGGTCATGCCTTTTGGGTTGATGAATGCTCCCGAAACCATCATGAGGCTGATGGACGACATCTTGTGACCCTTCACCAACTCATTCATGGTGGTTTATTTGGATGATATTATGAGCTTCAGCCAAAGTTCGGAAGAACACCTCCACCATATTCGACAGGTCCTCCAAACTCTGCGACAACACAACTTGTGTGCCACTATGGAGAAATGCACTTTTTGTATAACCCATGTTCAATATTTTGGGTACATCATTGATGAGAAAGGTGTGCATGTGGACCCAATCAAGATACATGTCATTTGGGATTGGCCAGCCCCAACCACTCTAACAAAACTCTGCAACTTTTTGGGTCTTTCCAGCTTCTACCGCAGGTTCGTGTTGGTTTTATCTCATATAGCTTGGCCTTTGAGTCAAGTCACTAAGTGAGGAGCAAAATAAAATTTCTTTTGGTGTGAATCCCAATAGAATTTGTTTTTTGAGTTGAAGCATCACCTTTTCTCTACACCAGTGTTCACATTACCAGACTTGCAACAACCATTTGATATCAAGACAAATGCCTCCGACTATGCTATTGGTGCAGTTCTTACCCAACAGGGGCATCCAATGGCATATCAGAGTGAGATACTTTCATACATGGTCTGAAACTATCCCAATTATGAAAAATAGATGTATTTCATTATGCAGGTCTACCGAAAATGGAAGAATTACATTTTGGGGAAGGAGAGGTCATCAACACATACCACCAACCATTTTTGTTCATACAGACACAAGGGAATTCATAGAAAGATCGCCAACAGAAATGGTCCACATACCTACAACAGTTCCATTTGAATATTAATTACAAGGGCAGCACCAACAATGTTGCAGAATGCCTCATCCAACCAACGGTCATGGCGTTTCCCATTGTGCTTGACTCTTGTGGGCATGAGACTGTGGGATGGTTGCATCTTTACAAGAGCGATCCAGAATTCAGAGACACATACCATACACTCCTAGAAGGAAAACAAGCTCCAAATTTTCACCTCCAGGATACACTGTTATGACACCTGGGACACTTCTGTGTTCCTTCAAATGAGCATGCCAAGATAATTTTGTAGTTGCACTATAGTCGGTCGCTAGACATTTCGGGGTAGAGAAAATAGTGGATGTGCTACGGAAGTATTTTTATTAGTTGAACCTTTGACAAGATGTTGTGAAGTACATCACATCTTGCACTTCCTGCACCATTTCCAAACCGACCATCATGAAGCAAGGCCTATATACTTTTTTTCCTCCTAGTTGATCTCAGGAATTCATATCTATGGATTACATGCCAGGCCTTCTTTCTATTAAGCATGGCAATGACTGCAGTTTCGTGGTCAGCAACATATTCTCCAAGATGGTCATTCTAGTGGCCTGGAAGAAGTTGTCATAGCAGAAACCACTGCTAAGCTCATGTTTGAATGAGTGTGGGTACATTTTGGGATTCCACATTACATTATCTCAGATCGAGATATCAGGTTCCTAAGTACATTTCGGTCAAGTCTTTGGTCGATGTTGGATACCAAGCTCACTAAGTTAGCGGCTTTCAACCCCCAAACTGATGGCCAAATAGAGGTCATCAATAGGATGATCATACACATTCTGCATATTTACAATTCAAAGCATCCATTCACAAGGGATGAAAGCCTCCCCTATGTCGAGCACAACTACAACAGAGCTCTCCATAAATCAACTGGCCACATCCCCTTTCAGGTGGGGTTGGGATTCTAGCCACTATGTCCCATTCATGTGGCCATACCATTTGCAGCGACTCAGACACATTCATCTCATGTCCAGTCCAAAACTGACATGGCTAATAACTTCATTGAGTGAATTTAGCACATCTGCTAGCAATTCCATGGCATATTGGATAAATCCAATGCTAAATACAAGTAGTGTCATTATCAACATCGGGTGCCACACAAGTTCCAGTTGGGCAACAAAGTTTGGTTACATTTGCAAAAGGAGCGACTCACTCGGCCCCACCGTAAGCTTCACCCACTCCAATATGGGCCTTATGCCATCACTAAGGCTATAGGGGACAATGATTTTGAGCTCAATATTCCACCATTCCTTGGTTTACAACTAGTGTTAAATGTGGACTGCCTTCAACCATACTTTCCACCATTATTGGACACATCATACATTGTAGAGAAAGTCACACCAACAAAGTTAAACCTAGATTGAATGGAATAAACCAAATTTGATTGGATCATGGACACGTAGATCAAGAACACTTGCTAGTAGAAGATCCAACTGTATCAGTTTGTCAAAGTTGGCCAGTTGTTTCACCAAGGAACATGTTCAACAGAATTTTCCCCATCTCATGGAGGCATTCAATGCAATGGGGACCATTTATTCCTAAGAGGGGAGGACTGATCTAGGTGGATATTGGTGGTCACTCACCTATTCCACTTGGATCCCCACCATTTTTTCTTATCAGTTTCCTTAATTGTAGCACAACTTACTATTTTTGGCATTTTTGCGGTCCTAAACTTCCAGAGCCATTTTGAGGGACCAAAATATGTTTCTACGGAAAATGGAGAGACTGAAAAGGTCATAAATCAATTCTACAACCTTTTTCAGCCTCCTCTTCAAAATCTTCGAAACGAGGTATTATGATAGCTAAACAGAGATTGTATGCCAAAGTTATGACCTCGGGAAGTTGATGTACTAATTTACCCAAATGAGGCCCACAGTTTTGTCGCTTCATCTCCTAGGGTTAGGTTTTTTTAGTTTAAGAGTTTTCCATTATTTCTCAATAATAAATAGGCCTTTGAGCCTCATTCTAACATAGTTCAGAAGCATGTATCTCCCACATCTCTTCTCAGAGTTAAGCTACCATTGCCTGAGCTAGTTTATTTCCATTTATGTATATAAGCATATTTCAATTCTTTAATGTTAATGAAATGAGGTTTTATTTCTGTTGCATCTATGTTTTTATGTGTATTACTATATTTTTTACATTCCTCCATAAGTCTAGATTAGTGGTACTAGAGCAGTCTGCTCTTTCTCCTTTTTTCTTTGCATGTCCCCAACGAGGTCAGGATATAAGGAGTTAGGGCTCGATCTGGTTGAACCCTTGCAAGACCAGCCTCGTAAAACCTGGCGGCCTCCCATGGCAAAAGAAAAGAAAGACGAGCAGGCAGAAGATCCTTCCAAAATATTGTTCGAGGATGCCCTCAAGTGACAAGGGAACGCGATGATGGATAAATTTGCCTAAATCCTTCAGCAGCTACCACCTGGAGACACCACTCCTTTTAAGGTACAATTTAACTTTGACATTCTCATATTTGAAGGACAAATATTTATAGATGTCATAAATATATGGTTAAATCTATTGGAAGGATATTTTCCAGTTCATGGCTTTTCCAATCGGGAAAAGATAATTTTTCACTCCTCAAAGCTGCCCCACATGTCAAGGACTAGTGGGAAACCTACTGTGAACAAAAGGATGAGAGGGAATCCTCATTTTTTTCAACAATACCCACTTGGAATTATTTCTGAGACGCCATCAAACAACAATATTACCTAGTCAAAAGATATGATAAATACATAAAGTGGACCACGCTGCAGCAGGGAAAGGACGAAGATGTGCCAAAGTTCACAAATGTTTTCCATACCCTTCACATGAAGTTGGATATCAAGGATTCTAAGGCTCCCTCTAGTGTTGGTATAGAACAAGGATAGGACCTAGAGTCTCTGTATGACTAACGAACATTGAAAAAGATCACTATCCGGAATATGTATCTAATCCCACGGATTGATGACCTTTCAGATCACCTCAATAGGGCCAAATATTTTAGCAATATTGACTTAAATTTTGGTTATCACTAGGTACTGATCGAACCCTCTGATGTGTGGAATACTTCCTTCAAATCCAAGTAGAGCCTTTTCAAATGGTTGGTCATGCCTTTCGGGTTGACAAATGCACCCACAACATTCATCAGGTTGATGGACGACATCTTATGAAACTTCACCAACTCATTCTTGGTGGTGTATTTGGATGATATTTTGATCTTCAACCAGATTTGGGAAGAAAACCTCCACCATATTTGACAGGTCCTCCAAACTCTGTGGAAACATAAGTTGTGTGCCAATTTGGAGAAATGCAGATTTGGTATGACTCAGGTTCAATATTTTGGGTACATCATTGATGAGCATAGTGTGCATCTGGACCTAGCCAAGGTACAATTTATTTAGGATTGGCCAACCCCAACCACTCTAACAGAGCTCCACAACTTTCTGGGCTTGCCAGCTTCTACTACAGGTTCATGTTGGGGTTCTCTCATATAACTTCTCCTTTGAGTCAAGTCACCAAGGGAGGAGTGAAAGAAAATTTCTTTTGGTATGAATCCCAACAGAAGGCATTTGTTGAGTTGAAGGATCACCTTTTCTTTGCACCAGTGCTAACATTACCAGATCTGCAGCAACCATTTGAGATCAAGACAGATGCCTCTGACTATGTTATTGGTGTAGTTGTTACCCAACAGGGGCATCCAATGGCATATCACAGTGAGACACTTTCAGACACAGTTTGAAAGTATCCCACCTATGAAAAAGAGTTGTATTCGATTGTGCAAGCTTATCGATAATGGAAGCATTACATTTTGAGAATGGATATGGTCATCCACACAGACCACTGGCCCCTGTAGTTCATACATGTGTAATGTAGCTTAGACATGTATTTAAAAGCTCTTAACATGCATTTTATTGGATTGTGGAAATAGGTGAAACTTTGTTTTAAAACACAATAAATTGTAGGAGCAATGGCATAAGATAAAAAAAAAAAAGGGTTTTTACATAATTGAATGAACTTAGATCATCTTTCATTACATGATTTGGGTTGTTAACATGGTCTTGACATGCATTTTAATATTGATGGTGTGCATTGTGGAAATGACAAAAACCTTGTAAAAGGGCAGTTTTGAAGGCCAACTAGATGTGCATTTGGAAATTAATCAAGAAAATGCACAACATTGTTTTTTGGTCAACATGGAAGACTACAAACCAATGTGGATAGTTTCCTTACATCATTCTATAATGGAGAATGAAAATCATGGAAAACAAACATGTGATTATGGAGTGTGTATTGCATTTGATCAAATAATTTATCCAAGGTCAAGTGATACAAAAACAATAGAAGGGCAACTTGATTATGTTGGCACCATTAGGAAGATAATTGAGTTGAACTATAGATCCTTTGAATTTATAATTTTCTAATGTAAATATGTTATATTTTGTATAAAAAATATATGTTAAACAAGACTTAGATAGTGAATTATAGTATATTAACATGTGTAGAAATATGTTGGCATCTTATATTGAATAATTTGTGCTTCTAAAATAAGGTGAATGAGTTCCCTTTCATCTTGATGTCTATGATGAAAATTGGTGATTTATTATTCAATGTACATGGGTCTAACATGGATCTAGACAAGTGATGGTTGTAGGATTTAGTACCTGCAAGTGTAAGTAGGAAATTAATGAATATTAGACAACATATTAAAAAAATGCATATATCAAAATAAATTAGACTAAAAAGAGTGAAAAATAAAAAAAGAGACAAATGAAAAAAGAAAAATAATAATATGAAAGAAAAGATCAAGGAATGGAAAATGATTATTAGCCCTGGTGGCCTTCCCATTACCCCTTCTCTCGCTATTTCTTTTGGTACTTTCATTCTTAAGGGTTGTTTGGCCAAGGAGGTAAGGAAGCAGAAAGAGCCATTAGCTACATTGTAAACCAAAGATCATTGAAATAGATTAAACCACCATTTGAAGTTGATTTTCCCATTTGGGTTTCTAGGATAAATAGCGTTAATGTGTAATTGGGTATCTCTCTATGTTTCAATGTTATGTAAAGTGTTATGGGTGAGATTATTGCTATCATTTATGTCACGATATTATTGTTATCATTTATGTTATATTGATGCTTTTGGTTGCACTCATGATTATGATGAAAAATTTCATCTTGTTATTCTCTTAAATTCACTCGAAAACCCATTTCCACTAGCAAAGTATGGATACAAACATCTCTGAAATGGCCATCTTCCAATTTGTGCGGAAGTCTAAGATTAATGGCTATCATTATTTAGCCATTACACTTATGTAGGAGGTTGCTAAATTAGTTTATTTGATTTTTTCTCTTTTCCTAGGCCATACCCCTCTCCTTTGGGTAATGTCATCACAATCACGTGAATTTAAAGTTATTCTTGATTATCCAAGAGGCCACATGCATCCCCTAAACTAACTAAAATCCTTGCAAGCATCACCAAGAATATACACAACCATGATGTGACTTTACAAGCCATACACAAGTTGTTTGTACATTCCTAAAATATTTGATCCATGCATTGGTTTCTAGGTGATTGCATAAGTGTTGGATCATTGGTTTATTTATTTGTTGCATTCACAAGTTATTTGATTGTTGGATCATTGGGATTAGCAATAGTCAAAGCTATAGCTAAAAGCCAATATTAAAGTTATGTTTTAAAGAAGCAAATATAGACACATTGATCCATTGAAACATTCAATTTCTTTCAATTTACAAAGGCAAATTCTCCAACAGCTTTGAGTGGATTCTCAATTTACACAGTGTAGTTTTGATCTATAACACTTGATTTAATGGACATTCAATTTAGAAGACAAATTTCTCCAAACTGCTTTGAGTGGATTCTCATTTATACCACACTTTTTCATTTATACCACACTTTTCCATTAGTTTACATTTTGATAATCCCCTAAATTTAATACTATGGTTGCTAAATGTGGATTCTGAAGAATTCGGAAAATGTGGATTCTGAATAATTCGATCCCGAATTCTTTTTGGAAATCTAATTTGATGCGACCAGGAGTTCACACATTTTACAGTCGATTCCAAAACCGATTACTCATGGTTCTGCGAAGCACGCCTTCAATGCTGAGATCGAAGGCATCCTTTGGAAAAATCTCACCATCGTTTTCTGCAGAATTCATGTAAAGCAAACTGGGTATAATCTTAATGATCTTTTCCTGCATTTTCCTAATTTTCTCCTCAGAATAACTGCTCAATACGTCCTCGATTTTGAGGGTGTTTCTAGAATTCAGCAATCTCTCCTCTGCAATAATAACAGAGTAGCTTTCTGGGTCTGAAGGAAGATGCCATGTGTATTGCTCATACGCAGAATCCCTTCTGAAAAATACGGGTATACACCCAGCTATCAACCCATGGAAAGTCGATCGCCGAGTCAGAGAATTCCCGGGCGGTTGCAGGCAGAAATTGGCCTTCAGCAATTCCTGCATCAGGGCCTCCGGCCTGTGACTGCACAGCATCTTAGTGCAATTCACCATCAGGCATTTCGAAGAATCCATGCATTGCTCAATAACGGCACGCCGGATTGCCAGACTTCGGCGCGCGGAACCCACGAACGCAAACAAGAAATCCCGCCTCGCAGATGCCACAGTCTCCGTCCATTCCTTCAATTCCCGCTGCGAATTCGGATGAAAAGACGTCAGATACGGAACGGCCTGCTCTCTGTCGATCCAGGTTCGGCTCTCCACCAACAGTGTCGTGACATTGCCCATGGCCGGGAGCTCCAGGAGACTGGTTCCCCAAGTAACTCCGCTCGCCATTGTAGGCCTGCTCAGGTCCCAAGCGGTTCGCCCGGTCGCCATAAAATGATCCATTCCGCCCCTTTTGCTCCAGCTCCAGCTTCCATTTTTCTCCAACCAAGAAATCAGCTCTGCCCCGTGATCCGAGGCCCGGTCCCGTTCGTTCCCGTAAAGATAACGCAGGGCATCCAGGCCGATGTAATAGGGTATATAAAAGGCATCTGCCTCCTCGGGATCTGAGACAAGGCACTGGTATTTCTTCATCCGGCTATGGAAGACGACCTCCAGCATTGTCAGATCCGTAGCATACCATCCCGTACTGTTGCGAATCGAAGCCCCAAACCCTTGATTTTCAATGTGCCGGCAGAAATCGAGCCACGAGACCAACTTACCGCTGCAATTGCGCAGCAACTGAGAATTGAATTTCTCAGGCAAATCGTACATGAGAATCTTTTTCCCTTCGCATGACTGTATGGGCTCGGAGCCATGGCTGCTTTTTGATATTCTGATGTCATAAGATCTCTTGGTATTCTGGGTCACTTGCGAAGAAGTTATGGGCGGATCTGCAAGAAACAAGAACTGAAAATTCATGTGACTCAGGAGAAAGAAGACCAGCAGCGTGGAGCAGGAGATTACAGACCAGTATTTCCAGTAAGCCCAAGCGATCTTCATCACAATCATATTATTCAGTCACTCATCTTACAGATACTGACACAATCTGATTTGATCGACAAGCTTATATTGAGGAACATAGAGAACAATATATTCTTATAGGAATGCGGACTATTTACAGCCCATTAACCGTACATCCTCATATTTATGGCTGATTCTGGAATATTTTAAAAATAGATTGTGGGATATTTTAGGAATTTTATAAACACAAGTAAATCAGTACAATTTCACTTATGACCTACAACTTAAGTTCAAAACTATTTATAATAATAATAAAATAAAAAGAAATAAGGTAACTACATAAATTCCCAAAAACCTATGGACATGTTAATGAACTAGGATAAGGAGGGTTTAAAATTACATGTGTTTGACTAAGAGTTCATATTTCTCAAATGTAAGGGAATAGATTAATGGTCTAAGATCTAGAGGTATTTGGTAGAGTGAAAGCCTACCTCTTTAAGGATTACTAGCGGGTTATTCCAGGTGGCGTGGTTTTCTTTGAATAAGGGTGGTGTCCTTGAAAAAAGGTGATGAGTTGGCCATTAACAACTAGAGATGGCTATCCTCAATATTGGTTTTGACCACTTAATTATGATAAATATTCCTAGCTATAAAAAATATTAATAAACCAAAAAATATATATTTTCTCATTCAAAAAACTATACATCCAACAAACATAAATTACAGTTGACTTCGCTAATAACCATTAGATACTGATATTCATTTACTAAAAATTGAAAATAAAAATATTTAAATCTCATTTTGATGATAAAATACAAAACAAAAACAAACACAATTATAATTAAAATTTCCAAAAATTTACAGCTAATTAAAGCAAACAATAAAATAACATTCAAATGAATTATGCCCCGGTCGACGAGCAAGGAGGAAGATCGCCCATTTGCACCCATGGCGGGAGAAAATTCGGGGATAACAAATCATATATGATATATTTTAATTTAATTATGTATCTGGCGTGGCGATTCGTAATGCGGAACCAAAAATCTTTAGTGACTCCTTGACTTTTAAGCGTGTTCAGGCTTAGCTGGATTTTGAGTCAACACTTCGGAGACTTGGGGTGTAAATTTTTGTTGGAATTATATCCACGGTGCAAAGTTTTATTGCAATGTTAATTCTTTTGAAAATGTAAAATACCATAACAGTTTAATCCATGGTTAACTCATAAGATATTGAATTACAATGTTTAAGTTATCAATTTTATTTAAAGTTTGTTTTGTATATGGAAAAATAATTTTATTTTTTAATATGATGATTAATGTCTATTAAGATCAATATTATTAATAATAATAATATCAAATTTTAAGGTCATAGCCAAGTCAGACACTAAATTGGTGTATGAGACCCTCTTGTTTGTGGGACAAGGGACCCACCTCCGTGTAGCGATTTGACTGCGAAGTCTACGAAGGCATACATACTCTACCCCCCTCTGATTTTGAACCTGTGACCTCTTAAGAGGAAACGCATGCTCTTAACCATTAGACATTAAGAAAAAAGTGATTAGTTGAGATTATTTAAAATTTTGATTATGTGATAAAAAATGAGGGAAAGAAGTGTTTTGAGGTCATTGTAATTTTGTTGACTGAACAGGTTAAGGAGGTTGTTGGTGGGGCAAATGTTTTGGAAATGAGAACAGATGTATGCGCCAAACAATCCAAGAGAAAGTGTTTTTCATCTTTGACTCTCTCAATACCACAAAGGAGGCATATTCTTTCGTCCCAAGGTGTCTTGGGAATAGACCAACATTGGGTTTCACTCCAGAGCTCATGAGAGTTAGTTCTAATCTTTCGAATATTCATTCTCTTCTTAGCATTGGTTAAGATAGAAAGGTAATTTTAGTTAGCAAGTGTGGGGTTGATTGCCTCTTTATAGTTAACTTCCTTCTCCCCTCTAACTCCTTATCGCTTCACAACTTACCCTTAAATTTGGAAGTAAGGATGTTTTTAATATTATCCTTATTCCCCGAGATGATCTCCTCATTTATCTCCCAATGGTTGAGCCAAGACTTGGCATCTGTATGCCACCCTCGCTTGAGCCAAAGGTGGTTTTGACAAGAGTTAGAGGTAATTTTTGGGAGCCTCTTGGCTTCCATGTTCTACAACTTCTTTTTATACATCAAATACAACATAGCCATGGATTCAATGGGGGGAAGGCTAGCTTCAATCAAGAGAATGGGGTAGGGACTATTACCTTTAATCTTGAGGTTGTAGGTAATGAATTGCTTTTGGATCATTTCAATCTTTCTCCATGAATCTCTAGACCGATTGCAACCCCACACCTCACATCCATATAAAAATAACTGTGGTGACGAGAGTCTCAAAGAGGAACTTTTTTTTACTCCAAACCCAAAGATCAATCTTCTTACAATTGTTTTCAAGCTCATAGTAAGTCTTCCAACCTCCTATAATCCTTTTCTCAATGTTATAGTTTTAGTTGACTTGATGGAGAATTAACTAAATATTTGTAAGAAAAAACATTCTCTAAGTAATTGTTATCATAAATGAAATTATCATAGGTGATCTTTTTGGATTTAATAATCATGACTTTTGTCTTGTCAGTATTAACATTCATACTCATCTTGGAGCAATGATCGTGGATGGTTTTATGTTGCTTGTCGAGTGCATCAGGACTCCTGGCAAGAAGAATGATATCATTAGCATAAAGGAGTAGAGTAATGGCTATACCAACGATCTTGGGTCCTTCGCAACTAGTAGCTTCTAATAATTCCTCAAGCTTGTCAATGTAAATGCCAAAAAGGGTATGGGATAGGGGACAACCTTTCTTAACACCGATGTTGCATTTTATTTTAGTAGACCAACCCTCGGTGGTCTTAAGCTTGGCAATAACATTCTCGTATAATCTAATAACAACAACCCTTAACTCGAGAGGAACCATTATCTCATCGAGCCTTTTCCATAACTTCTCTCAAGGACCAATGTCGAAAGCTTTTCTAAATCAACAAAACAACAAAAGGGATTAGTCTTATTGTTACGACAATCCTCGACAATGGTCTTGAGAGTGACAAGGTGGTCGATCGTAGAGTAGTGGCTTCTAAAACCAACTTGCCCCATGGCTCTTTTACCATGGGTTTCAAGCCAGGTGTTAATCTTCTTTTCCAAAATGAGCTCATACAATTTGGCTAAAATGTGGCTAAACATGATAGTTCTATAGTTAGAGGAAATGTTTTTATCCCCACTTTGAAACATGGACGCAATAAGGCTTTGCATCCACAACTTAGGGAATTTGTGTTTAAGTGCCAAGTTGAGAAGATTGTGTAAGTGTAGGGTGAGGATGGACCTTCCCATTTTGAGAGTTCCATCTCAGTATCCTTCAATATCCTTAACTTTCCCATTAGCAAGTTTCTTAATCTCGGACTCCACGTCTTCCAAAGAAAAGGTATCTTCCTCTATAGGAGTGTTTTTTATGTTGCCTATGGTGTCCAGGGAGTCATAGAGGTTCTTAAGATAGACATCCCATTCCTTTAAGGGGATCAGGTTATTTCAACAATATAATAGATTATTGTTGAAATTAATTAATTAATCATTTTTTTAATAAATATGTTGTATATTTAAGATGAAATATTGCCACATTTTTTTTCTTTATAATTATTTTAAATGAAAATTTAAATTTATATATAAGAAGTTTGAAAATTTTATCATTTTTAAAAATTTAATTTTCATTTAAAATTATAATCATGGTCTATTTTGTTTAAACACTAGATTAAGGTTTTGATTTGAAAGGATGTGAATTTAAAATTACAAAAAATATAATTCATGAGGTGTTATTCAATTGGTTTGCGTGGAATTTGGTCCCTGCCAAGTTACGATTTCAAACCTCATGGGGAGGGGTTGAGGATGGAAGCTACATTGGGGGAATTAAGCTACGTCACACAATCCTAGTACTTCTTCCATCCATACACTAAACAAAAATGATAATTATATTAATATGTGTTTTTATGTTGGAATGGGGCTTCTATAATTTTAATTTATTTATCAATAATTAATAGGTGGATTGAGGGAATCAGCCTTTATAGAATATCTATGAAATATTTTTAGTAGTAGTTAGAGGGTTGAGATTTATCTAAAGGTAGTTATGCCCCTTTTGCTTTTCAAATTATCAAAAAATTGTTTTAAATTAAATTAAAATCAAATATATACTAGAGCAACCATATAATTAAATGTCTAGTATACGTAGATATGTGTCAAAACACTTACCTAGTGATGCATCTCACATTCCAAGATTATATATATATACATATACATATACATATACATATACATATAAACTAAATCATAACTTTATTTTAATTTTTTTTTGTAAGCAAACTTCCATTACTTAAATTCAATCAAAAATACATGCTCTAGTCTCCTTTGGTCCACTCGGGAAATCAGACCATTTCCAAAACCAAAGTTCTTTTAGTGTCCAAAAATTAAGAATGTTCATAGTAAAACTACAAAACCACTAATCTGAGGCTTGTGGCCTTCTAAAACATCATATGCATCTATAACTAGAAAACTAAAAAATCATAAATGTTGAAAAACATTGAAAGAGTGTATTGATGCCATCATCTAGTCTTTGAGGAGTCAAATTGTTCCACAACTATCAACTCTTTTCTACTACCTGGTGAGCAACCTAAGCTAGGTGGATGACCAAGATGTGTCTCAATTCATTGCAGTTGGTGATACATATTGTTCACTATGAGTTGAAGGTCATTAAGAATCAAAAAAATTACATCCTTGACTGCATTCTGATCCATCAATACACGTCCTAACAACATCTTGAGGTGCCAATATATGTCAATGATGTACATATATTTGTTTAACCTCCCTCTTGTGTGACAACATATGGGACCCAATCAACAATTTCACTAGCTACTTCTTTATCCAAGAGGAAACCTCTCTCTCATATGATTTCCATTTAAGTTGCATCAACTTCCTCCTCCACCTGCAATGGCGTGTTGGCGATGTAGTGGTTGGCCAAGGTCTTGGCCCATTACTTAGCTTGAGAGCTCCCCATATACCTATAATAGGCAGCATTGTGACATGCTTAAACTCTTTTCCTTGGCATGTTGATTGATACACCAAAATCCTTGACAAAATGTTGGGTGAAATGTATGTTGTATGGTAATGGGTTTTTTAACAAAGGAGGTAACGATGGAGAACACAAGTGCACAAGTTAAGGTGGTAGGATTCTCAGGATGTCTGCAGTGCCACTAAGAATCCCAAAACTAAGCGAACCATAGAGGAGGAGCCTGGAAAATGGAGTTGCAAGAACAAGGAGGGGTGACCATAGGTGTAGAGGACTAGGCAAAGGAGGAGGGTGAGTAACAAATAGAAAGGTTTCTAGAAACTTTGCAAACTTCAAGCTCTAGTAAGATTTACCTAACCACTCTAGTTGATTTTTTAGTGGCTTAGTTTTTGGAATGTAATCATCCTCTAAGCACTGTTTTCATATATATGTTTTTAATTTTTGGTTTTCAATGCTAATTTTTTAGGGTTAGGGTTGACAAATTTTATCAAATGTCCCTTGGTCTAGTCTCATTGCTTAGGTTCCTTCGACCTTTCCAATTCTTATTCCAAAAACTTTTGGTTCAATTTATTTTAGTGAATGCTCTCCATACCTCACTAATATATCTATTCAATATTGTCTTCCATTTCCTTTCTACGGGATATCATATCTCCTCTTATCCATATTACTTTCTAAATCAACTATGAAAAGTGTTTAGAAATCCAGGGAATTATATGGATTATAATCTTTACATAGATTCTCTTAGACTTTGACATTTTCTTGTTATTTCTCTTTTCTTCTTATTAGTTCTTCTTACAATTTAGTATGTTCCATTCATCAAGACAAATTCCAAATAAATAAGATAACAACAAGGAACACAGAATGTAGGCACTTAGTTAGGGAAAAACCCCGCTATAGGGGAAAACCCAGTCAAACTCTTCCACTAGTAAATTGAATTGATATAAACCAAGAACTTATACCTAAAAGACCTTCCTCCTCCATCAAGTTAGCCTTCCAAGATGATTCAGCAAAATCCAGTAGTCTCCTTTTATCCAATAGCTTCAGCCCAACAACAATCCAGAATTTTGATACCCAGCTACTTCATAACTTCGGCCTAGCTATAGTACTACAATTTTGACCATTCCAACAACCCAACAACTTCGCACGTGTGAGACAAGGAGAGAGAAAATTTGACTTCTTATGTTTGATAAAGACTTCCTTCTCCTTCACTATGGTTTCCTTCCTCTTCCTTAAATTTCCAACCCTTTTTATGCCTCCAACTGCTGCAAATCAAACTTGTTCTAGATGTATTCCAAATGAGACAATTCGCTACTCTTTTATAGTGGTTTATGCCTCTATAATTAGGTCGACTTTTCTAGGTTGAGGTCGACTTGGTGGAGGAGGCCTAAATGGCCTATTTTACATCAAATTAATTGTGTTTCTTGATTGATAGAGCTCAAGATGGGTCTTTTACATTATGTGATCCGAATTGGATCCTAGAAACACTCTAAGTTTTCATGACTATTTCAAATTATGCTAAAAGATTCAAGTCCTAGAAAAGATCAAAGCTATCAGAAGGAATCCTCATAACAATTGCAGTTCTAGCCAGAGTGGAGCAATGAGGACCCTCGGTCAAGTGCGCAGACCGTTGGCCCATGGTAAAGTGCAATGGCCCAAAACTGGAAAAACTGGAGGCTAATTCTGGAAATAGAGGTGGATTTTGGTACGCGATTACGTCCCCCTCAGTGAAGGAAATCCTCGAAGCACCCGGACCCGAAAATCGCTATGAAAAATGGAAAAGTAATTGTTTCGGTTTCGTACCATGATTCCACAAACGAGCAAGATATCGGAAGGCCTCGAGGCAGTAAGCAGTTTTGACTGAGTCCCGCCCAGTGCCACACATCGAGTGACACGCGTCTAGCAAATGAGAGAGAAAATCGCTCGCAGCGGACAGGTAAACGTCGTGCGACTTGTCCACCCGATATGAAGGATGACCGTAGGATCTAGGGGGTCTAGATCGCCAGCGGAGATACATCTTGATGACTGACTGGATTTGACAGGTCAAAAAGCAAGATGACAGGGGATTTGAAGTCCGACATGGATGATGATTTGGCAAACGATTCATGTTCACGAGCGATCTTGAAGCAAACAGATTTAACGACCGTTCTAATATGATTCAGGGAATCTGACACCCAATTCGCTAGCAAATAGGTGGCCACCTCCCTGTGAGGCGTTACCCAGCGATGATGACGCAAAGCAGAGGAATTTGAACGGACAGAGGAAGGGAAACCAAAAGGCCGGGAAGCGAAAATGAGCAATCAAAGAACATATTGGCTTTAAAGCCGGGACCTGACAGAAGTAGAAGGGGCAAGAACACAGAGGCAGACAATGAAGAGACGCAAGAAGCTAATAGCAAAAAACAAAGAGTAGGAGTTGAGCTAACCTAAAGGCAGCATCAAGCCAGACAAAGCCAGAGAGAGTCAGAGATTCTGTGTACGCCATTGAAGGCTTGAGAGGTTTAAGAAAACTCCTCGGCATAGGCCTGTCATAATACTGTGACCCTTAGAGGTCGAGTTTCAGTAAGGAGATTCTATGCACTCCATTCTGTTTAGTGAGTGTTGAATCGAGCTCACTGTTGTAAAAACTTTGCTTGAAAACATAATAGAGAGGCCACCACTAAAAGGCTAGACTAGAAGACATAGCCCAGGAGCATTGGGTGAACTCCTTATTAAACTTGTTTTTTTTACATGTTTGACTGCTATGTTTTCCCTGATTGCCTCAGTGCCTATGTATTCTAGCAATCTTATCGATCCGTTGCATAAATAACATAGGCACATCCATGCACATGAGTCTGTAATACCTTTCATTCTTTGTCCTAGATAAATTCCAAATCAAGTGGTATCAGAGCCCCAGGTTACTAAGGTTAGACAAGCTTGTGCTGGATTTTGTTGTTGAATGCTAACTAGATCAAAGATTAAATTAGGAGAAGGAGACTTGGCTGAAACTAACCCGGAAATTGGAAGAGTCTATTCTAAGAGGAAAATATCATAAGAAAATCCCTTGGAATCAGCCCCTAGTTCATGGATAGTTTTATGGCCCTGAGATCCATGGTGGAGAAAATGTATAGGGACTTTAAGAAACATAGAGATGAAGATTCATCAAGCTCCAAACAATACAAAGGAGTAGAAGAATCTCTCCTCCATGACCACTCTAAAGGCAAAGGGAAAGAAGAAAAATTTCTCACGCCTCCTAATAGCCCTTAAAATAAAAAGAAGACATCTTTGATTAAATTAGATGTTAAATTTGATTTACCAATATATGATGGAGACTTGAATGTAGAGAAGCTGGATAATTGGATCAGACAGATTGATGTTTATTGCAGAGTGCAGAGCATTGACTCAGACAAGAGTAAGATTTAGCTAGCCAGCCTACGCCTTGGAGGCACTGCCTTGGTATGGTGGGAAGGCAAGACACAAGCTAACATGAAGAAACATGGTAAGATTCTTTATGTCTGGAGTGAATTTGTTTCTGCAATTAAAAAGAAATTCTATCCACTAGCCTGCATGCAGCAAGCCATGATGAACTGGCAAACTCTTCGACAACTAAAAGGGCAAAGTGTACAAGGTTACACCCAAAAATTTAGGAAAAGAGCTTTGATTCTAGGAATTTATTTAGACTCACCTGAGACTCTATTGAAGTATATGGGTGGTCTACACAGCTACATGAGGCACACTATCCTCATGTTTAATCCCACTAGCATAGATGAGGTATCTGTTCAGGCTACGCATCTAGAAGCTAGACATAAGAATGGGAACCCAAAAGTTGGGGGATCATCCCAACCCACTGCAAGCAAAAATAAGGAGAAAAGAAAACAAAAATGGAAAGAAAGGAAGACAAACACTATACAGAAGAGCAAGTCCTCATGCACTCACTGTAAGAAGGATGGGCATGATGATGAACACTACTGGATTTTGCACTCGGAGCTGAAACCTAAGAAGTTCGAGGGCAAGAAGAAGAAGACTGTTGCAACTATTCAAAAGGATTTGGGGTCAGACTCGGGAGATGAAGCAACAATTGCAACCATAGGTATAAAAGGTAAAAATTATGAAGCATCTACTAGTAATTCTGCACAATCTACTGATAATAAAGAAAATGAGAGAAAAAGACGTGAGCGTTTTCATATTTGAGTTATTTCCAATCATCAAAAGATTGATACTTTGTTTGATAGTGGCTCACAAGTAAATTTAATTTTTGGAGCAATTGTAAATAAGTTGGGATTACTAACCACACCTCACAAGAAACCATATCCATTAGGTTGGCTATGTGATAAAGAAAAGCTACAAGTGACTAGACAATGTAAACTTAAGTTTTCTTTTGGGTCAACATTTGTAGATGAGGTTGAGTTAGATATAGTTCCTTTGGATATATGTGGAATTTATTTAGGAAATCCTTACTTGTATGATAGAAAATCTATTTTCTATAGAGCTGAGAACAAGTATCCACTCATTAAAGATGGAATCGAATATATTGTAAGAGCTCATAAGCTCAAGAATAATTATACTCTCATAAACTCAGGGCAGATGAAACAAATTGTAAATTCATGCAAACAATTTTTATTGATGGTTGTAAAGGGAAAAGAAAACCTGATAAAACCAATGTATTTGAGGGTTGTAATGCTAAACAACAAGCTGATTTAGAAAAAGTTGTTTCAGAATATGATGTATTGTTTCAAGAACCTAAAGGTCTGCCACCCAAAAAGGAAACAGTGCATGATATTAATTTGCAGCAAGATGCTTCATTGCCTAACATCAGAATGTACAGGTTGTCCGCTCTATAGAATGAAAAAATCAAGAAGTAGGTATAGGAGCTACTCGAGAAGGGGTTCATCAAACCTAGCACATCAGCATGTGGGTCTCCAATTGTTTTGGTGAAAAAGAAAGATGGCTCATGGAGAATGTGCATTGATTACCGAGCACTGGATAATATAATGATCAAAAATCGTTATCCCCTTCCTCACATAGATGATTTATTAGATCAGTTGAAAGAAGCTGTTTATTTTTCCAAGTTAGACTTGCACAGTGGCTATCATCAAGTTAGAGTCGCAAAGCAAGATGCATGGAAGACTGCTTTCAAAACAAAGCAGGGATTGTATGAGTGGCTGGTTATGCCTTTTGGCTTAACTAATGCTCCTGCTACTTTCATGAGAGTAATGAATGATGTGCTCAAACCTATTCTTGATGATTTTGTTATTGTATATCTGGATGACATTCTTATATTTAGCAAAACGTGGGAAGAACATTTAAAGCATGTTAAGCAGACACTAGATGTTTTGAAAAGAGAAAAACTTTATGTTAAACTCTCAAAATGTGAATTTGGCAAAACATCTTATTTGGGATATATAGTAGGGGGTGGTGAATTGAAGATAGATCCCCCTAAGGTTGCAGTTATTGTAAACTGGCCTAAACCCAAATCTGCTACAGAAGTTAGAAGCTTCTTAGGAGCAGCACAATATTGGAGAAAGTTTATTTCTAACTTTTCCTTAATTGTAGCTCCCTTACATGCTTTAACAGGATTAAACAAGGTGTTTCAGTGGGGAGGCAAATAGCAGAAAGCCTTCGACACCTTGAAAGAAAAGATTAGTACAACACTAGTTCTAGCACTGCCTGATCTTCAAAGACCATTTCAGATTGAAATAGATGCCAATGGCTATGCCATGGGAGCAGTGTTGATGCAGCATGTCAAACCCATATGTTATCATTCTGAGACATTTAATTCTGTGGTAGTTAACTATCCCACATATGATAAATAATTGTATGCATTAGTATAGAGTGTGAAAAAGTGGAAACATTACTTATGGGCAAAGAGACAATTATGCATACTGATCATCAACCACTTCAATATCTACACTCCGAAACTAAGTTGCAGCAATCAAGACACTATAGATGGATGGGTTTTCTACAACAGTTTCATTTAGTCATCAGATATAAAAAGGGCATACACAATAAAGTTGTAGATATGTTATCTAGACCAATTATAAATCCATCTACTATACTTAAGCATAATTCAGTATTGCATGAGAGCTACATTGAACAATATGCTCAAGATATAGATTTTAAAGATGTATATGCAACTTTAAGTCAAGGCAAACGAGTAGAAGAATTGGATTATCATGTTAAGGACCAACTCTTGTATCATTTTGGGAAGTTATGCATTCCACAAACTAAAAGAGTAAAGATAATTAGAGAAGCACACAGTTCTCTAATATCAGGTCACCTTGGTGTAAGTAAAACAATTTCATAGCTGCAAAGATTTTGTTATTGGCCAAAAATGAATGAGACAGATTCTAGATATGTAAGAGGGTGTACCATGTGTGCAAAAAGCAAGCCCAACTATAAAACTAGGCTTGTACACTCAACTACCAGTTCCTTCCCATCCTTGGGAAAGTGTTTCCATGGACTTTGTTAGAGGACTGCCTAAATCTAGGAAAGGTCATGACTATTTATATGTTGTTGTGGATAGGTTCAACAAAATGTGTATTTTAATACCTTGTAACAAACAGATTACAGCTGAACGAACTACAAAGTTGTTCTTCCAGCATGTATGGGTTCATTTTGGATTACCCAGTTCCATAATATCTTATCGAGATACCCGATTTGTTGGGAAATTTTGGTCAAGTTTGTGGGAATTGATGGACACCAGGCTGAAGAAATGCACAACTTTTCATCCGCAAACAAATAGTCAAACAGAAGTGATCAACATGATAGTGATTCAGTTTCTCAGAGGTTATTGCAGCAAGCATCCCAAACTTTGGGATGAACATTTATGTTATGTGCAACATGCTTACAACCGAGCTAAACATTCTTCTACACAGATATCTCCTTTTGAGACCTGTTTTGGTTTCACACCAAGGTCTCCCTTGGATTTTGTCTTTGGTGAAGACATAGTAGTTGATGGACACAATGATGTGGACAAGGCAACCAAGTTCATTAAACAAATCCAAGAGATTCACCAGGCAGTATAGGAACAACTGGAAAAGAGCTAAGCCAAATACAAGGCAAGGCATGACAAGCATTGGATGGAGCATAGTTTCTAATTTTGTGATCAAGTCTGGCTGTATATCAGCAAAGATCGAATGCAAGGTGAAGGTAAGAAGCTGAAGCCAATAAGGTATGGACCTTTCAAGATACTTGAGAAAATTGGTGAGAATTCTTTTCGCCTTGACCTACCAGCTTACATGCACATCTACTTAGTTGTTAATGGAGACAGCTTGAGACTATTTGAAGCTTCATTAATTGAAGATCCCGAAGAGCAGAGTCAATTGCCTTCTATTGATGATCTGTTACCTGAATATCTTAATTAGTTGCAGGAAGATACAGTTTTGGACAGGAAGGTAAGAACTACACACAGACGAAATGTTGACCTCAGGATCGGACTCAAAGGTTCAAAGCAAAGAAGTTTGAAATGGATAGAAATTGAGCAAGAGAGGAAGCAATACCCTCACTTGATTGATGCTTGAAAGAAAACCAACTTTTGGTGGTCCAAAAGATTTTTCAATGGGAAGGTCATGATCCGAATTGGATCTTAGAAACTCTCTAAGTTTTCATGACTGTTTCAAATCATGCTAAAAGATTCAAGTCCTAGAAAAGATTGAAGCTATCAGAAGGAATCCTCATAACAATTGCATTTGTGGCCAGAGTGGAGAAACAAGGATCCTCGGTCAAGCACACAAACCGTTGGCCCATGGTAAAGCGCAATGACACAAAACTGGAAAAATCGGAGGCTAATTTGGGAAACAGAGGTGGATTTTGATACGCGATTAGCGCTAATCGCATATTGCAGGGCATCCCCCTCAGTGAAGGAAAGCCATGAAGCCCTTGGACTCAAAATCACTATGAAAAATGGAAAAGTAATTGTTTCAGTTCTGTAGCACGGGATTCCACAAACCAGCAGGATATTGGAAGGCCTCGAGAAGGTAAGCAGTTTTGACTGAGTCCCGCCCGATGCCACACATCAAGCGACAGGCATCCGGTAGATGAGAGAGAAAATCCTCCGCATCGGATGGGTAAACATTGTGCAACTTGTCTGCCTAATATGAAGGATGGCTGTAGGATCTAGGGGTCTAGATCGACGGCGGAGATACGTCCCGATGACTGACCAGATTTGACAAGTCAAAAAGCAAGATGAGAGGGGATTTGAAGTCCGCGAGGATGATGAGTTGGAAAATGATTCGTGTTCATGGGCGATCTTGAAGCAAATAGATTTAACGGCCATTCGAATATGATTCCAGGAATCTAACACCCAATTTGTTAGCAAACAGGTGGCCACCTCCCTATGAGGCGTAACCCAGCGATGATGATGCAGAGCAGAGGAATTCAAATGGACAAAGGAAGGGAAACCAGAAGGACAAGAAGCGGAAACGAACAATCAAAGAACAGTCTAGCTTTAAAGCTAGGGCAAGAACACAGAGGCAAACAATGAAGAGACGCAAGAAGCTAATAGCAAAAAACAGAGAGTAGGAGCCGAGTTGACCTGAAGGCAGCATCGAACCAAACAGAGCCAGAGAGAGTTAGAGAGTCTGTACTCCATTGAAGGCTTGAGAGGTTCAAGCAAACTCCTCAGCATAAGCCTGCCATACTACTATGACCCTCAGAGGTCGAGTTTCAGTAAGGAGAGTCTGTGCACTCCATTCCTACTAACTCCATTATGTTTAGTGAGTCTCAAATCGAGCTCATTGTTGTAAAAACTCTGCCTGAAAACATAATAGAGAGGCCACCACTGAAAGGTTGGACCAGGAGACGTAGCCCAAGATCATTGGGTGAACTCTTATTAAACTTGTTTTGTCTACATGTTTGACTGTTATGTTTTCCCTGATTGCCTTAGTGTCTATGTATTCTAACAATCTTATCGATTCGCTGCATAAGTAACATAGGCACAATCATGCACATGAATCTGTAATACCTTTCTTTCTTTGTCCTGGATAAATTCCAGATCATTATGACATGGACAAGGACACTTGACATAAACCCTAGAATCCTACAATGGAGGCTTTTACCTAAAAAACATTGACCCAAGCATGAAACCAATTATTTAATAAATAAACCTATTTTATAATAAAATAAAATAAAACTTTATTTTGATGATGATGGTGGTGGTTAACGTCCACTGAGACCAAATTGACCTATCAACCCTATAATTTTCTTAGTTTTTAATTGTATGGCTCCTTGTCTTTCTTGGTGAGATTGGTGCTGTATCTTTCTTTTTTTTCTCTATGGTCTTCCAACTTCCTTTATCTTGCATCTCCTTCATCTCTTCTGGTTCTTGGGACATTGTTGTCATAGCTTCGCGATTTGTTGTGTTCATCATTTTGAAGATAGTCGGAGAAGAATTTTGGTCCAAGAGATCTGCTTTATTGTTAAATGAAGATTTATTTTGTGTGGTATTCAAAACCTCATAACTGTTGATGTTTGACGGGTTGTTGAGTTGGGTGGAGCTTTCCCCCTACTTTTCTTGAGAGTTGTTTCTTTCTTGCTCGATTTCTTGTGATTCAGAGTTTTCTCGAGAGTATTCTTCTTTGACGATAGTGTAGTTTTCTTTTTGTGTTCCTTCCCACCAGGTAGATCTGTGGTGATTTTTTCTAGCATTTTTCTGAGATTTTTTTGGGCAATTTTTGGCTAGATGACCTGTCTCAAAGCAGGATCAACATCTGAGGAGGACACTTACATAATCGAGTTTCTGGTTCCACACACAGTCTTTACTTGTTAGGTTTATTTCAGCTGGGAATCCGATGTTGAAGTCCATTTCCACATATATGCATGCATAGGTGGTTCTAGCATATTCCTCTGTTTCTAGGCACCTGTAGTAAAATTTACCAATTACATTTCCAATGGCTTTTAGTGAGGAGAAATTCCAAAGATGCAAGGGTAGGTTTAGCAATCTCACCCAAACTGGTGCTGAGGTTATGACTGTTGTTGAGGGATCGAATGATGAGTTCCATGGCTTCATGAATAGGCCCGAGTTTTCCCAAAACCAAGGGCCAAGATCTAGAATGCATTGTCTTCTTTCAGGTTTTTCAAAATCTACTATAAAGAAACCCCTAGTACAGGGGTAGATATTAATTGCATCAAAAATGATAGGCTTCCATATCTCTATGATCCAACTGTGGAGAGATGTCAGCCACAGCCAAAAACCATTGAACCGACAGATTAGGGCACTTTTAGAAAAATTCAGAGCCTCATCGAGTGAGGCTTGGACCACCTGGACAGTGGGAGCTAGGGCTTCACTAACAATATGGGTAGGAGATTGCCCCCCAGAGGCTGACAGAACTGAGCCAGCAACTATTTTCGTGAATCTAGGAGCCATCTGGAGCAGAAAATACCTAGCCGCAAGAGATTAGACCCCGTCGTAGAAGATACCTAGCCACAGAAGATCTAAAGAGATTTCTCAAATACTGCAGAAGATCCAAAGATCCGAAGACCGCATGAGATTATCCGAAGAGAGATTTCTCAAATGCCATAGAAGAATACCTTTAAGAATACCGCAGAAGATTAGAAGAGATTTCTCCTTATTATAGATAACTTCAATATGGAGAACAAGGTTTCTGTGGTTACATCATGACTCAAATACAATTATGAAGATTGAATCTAGTTACACTCTTCAACGCTCCCTCTTAACTAGGAAGGTATTCATAATTACATATATACAGAGGTGCATGGAATATCCTAAAGTGATATACTCTATGAAGATTTCACATCACATGTAATGCTACAGATTAAATACCTGACTAGGGTACTCTAATCGGGTGGGAATAAGGTGTACTCAAGATTTAGCCACTCTAGGTACCATTATGCTTTTAAGCTCTAACACCAACCCAGGGATCTAGATGTGTATCCAAGGTCATAGCTCCATGACCAACACCACCCTCCCTACTTCAAGATATAGAAATAAACACATAGGCCAACCATATGTCCTCCCAAGTATCTTGTTTCCACAAGATTATTCATCTCTCCTTATCAACTAAATCAGATATATGTCTACCAACATGCTTCAAACATTTAAAATTTTATGTAGAGATCCTACACAATTACAACCCCAATCAATAATATACCTTCAAATATAAGTAAACACAAACCTTCTGGGATCTCGATCATTCTGATGCTACTTATATCATCATCAAGTTTTCTAAATACAACTTGTCGAAAACTTTCTTTTTTTACTTCTTCAGTAGCACCAAATATAGATTTCGCACTTTTCATTCTTTTGTTTGTAAATCTATCTATAGTACTTTCATTCATTCTCTCTTCAAGTTATTTACTATGACTGTCATATTATGCCCTCCCTCTCAACTGGGGAGATATATCATTTTCTTCTATCCAAGCTCCCTCTCAAATTAGGGAGATCAACAACTACCTTCTTTTATAACATCAGAGAAACTTCAACCTTTCAAGCCATCAAGGTCATTTTGATGATCATCATTATTATCATACTCATCATTTATATCATCTTCAATTACGAACATCTTCAAAATCTTGAAGATTATGTACTTGCAAAACGTTAATAGAAATTACAACTAAATACAAATATACAGAAGCATGAAGTCAACTATATCAAAATCATATATTTACAATGGAAGCATGAAAACATTTAAGCTTCAGACATCAAATACCTAAACCTAGTTAGGTTCATGGTCAACAAGGGTCACGTCTATTTTATATATATATATATATATATATATATATATATATATCTATATATATATATGAAAAACCCTAACAAGATGTTGAAGTCTCATATATATATATATATATATATATATATATATATATATATATTATATATATATATATATATATATATATATATATATATATATATATATATATATATATATATATGAGACTTCAACATCTTGTTAGGGTTTTTTCATAACCCTAGACTCCACCTTTGTGACATAAGGACTTAGATACCAACAACTCAATCATGATATCAATTCAATCATATCTAGGGATTCAATGCTATTTCCTAGAAATTAGAACATATTATACTAGGGTTTTGTTACAACCCCTAGATTTCATTAATCAACAATAAAATTAGCACACTTGCATATACATATTGTTATAGACATTTTTGGGCACTTCAACCCCAATCATAAGTGTCTATAAACTGAGGGCTCCTAAGTCCCTAAAAGTGTTGCTTCACTACCTAAAGGAACAAGGTCAACTGATTACATCATCTCCCAGAAGTTCTCCACTGAAAAACTGCTCATAAATGGTCAAAGCTGGACCATACTGAAAGCTCAATGAAGGGCTGTGATGCATATCACCTTCCCAGTGTACAAGGTGCGATGCATACTGATTTTCTCCTCTGTAGGGTGCGATGGTCGGGAATGGACAAATGGCAGGGACAAAAATGCGAGGGGGAAGATCATGGAATCTTCCAGAAGCTTCCCCTCTGACACTTGCCTCTCCATTTTCGACCAGGGATGAGTAAGAGATCATAATTCTCCAAGTGGAAGCAATAACTATCAGAGAGAAGACACTAATCAAGATCCCATAAAATGACTCACCTCTCTGTAATCATCTATATATGGATCCCTCATCACAGAGATCTAGAGGCTGGAATTTTGTATCTTATAGAGAAGTGTTGTTGGTTTTCTAGTGTACATTCACAGTGTTGGGTGATCTAGCTTTGCTTGGGGTGAAGAAGGGATTCTTAGCTGGATGATGCTGGGTCAGAGCACATGGTTGTAATCCTCTTGCTACTTTTCATCTAAATAAATCTATTCTTGTTTCCTTCCATATTCTTGTGTACTTGTTTATATATGCATGTATATGGTTAATACACAACTGATCATGTATTATTTATGAATTTAGATCCTTGTTTCTTGCATAGTAGTATGTTGTTGTGATTCCACAAGTTCTTTTGAAGATGGGCAGACAAAGAAGAAGCGGCGAAACTCTATCGAGAAGGATAGGAAATCAAGTGCAAGACTCAAGTTGGCCTCTTAGTTCTCCTCTCGTCTACTTTCATAAAAGGAAACAATAGTAGACTTTGATTGTTTGTTTCTAAGATAGCCACCCATCTTAGTGGGAATAGCAACATCCGAGTGGACACTATTCCTGGATAACAAAATGGCGACTCCACTGGGGAGCGACTAGATTACTTGTTAGCCTATCTATCCTTGTTTCTTTTATAAACTTACAGACGGAGCCTGAAGTCAAGCCAGCTAGCCTTCGAACTACATTTTTCATACAAATGCAAAGTAGATCAATGTTGTTTCAGTCTATCTCCGTGTTTTCTTTATGAATTAAACAATAGATCTGCAAGCAATGTAATTGCCCTAAGTGGTGGCTCTAGTAACCTCTTAGATCACCCCTGTGTTTGACATACATTGATCTATACTTATTCAACCTAAACACCTGAACTAGATTGCAAGCTGTGAGTGAAATCCCGTTCAAAGTCTCGCACTGCTACCATCACACCCTGCCTTCAAGGCAGTCTGTATGCATCGCACTTCCCGAGTGTAGAGGATGCGCTGCATACTGAGTTCAATGTGTAACAGGTGCGATGGTTAGGGAGGGTTAACTTTACCCTCCGACTGTGGATTTTTCTCACTGTTTTCAGTCTTATTCAAGAGTTTTATTGTCTGTAGTCAGTGTACTTCTGTGAAAACCCCCTTTTCTTGCATTATTCCGCCTCCTTAGTGCAAATAACTATAAATGTTTTATGTATTGTGTGTCGTTTTTAGTTCTCTTTTGCAAAAAGTAGCATATTCGAACTGTCGTCTCTAGATTTGAAAGTGTCGTAGCTGTCGTTTTCAGTTTTAGAAAGCAATCCCATTGTTCTGAATAGTCAATTATACAGTTACTATTTCATAGGATTTGAATTAGTGGTTTTAAAGTGTCGAAAAGCAATTTCCATTTCAAAATCGTAAAGTGTCTCTCTTGCTTTCACTTTGTTTTGAAAAAGAATTTTGTTGAGTACTGTCGCTTTAAAAGTAATTCAGTTTTGCACATAGCTTTGTTAATGTCATTCACACATTAAGAAGGCTGAAAACAAATACATGCATGTGCATTTTCATTTTGATTGCTTGGCTTGATTTAGGACTGTGCATTTAGCGTGTGCTCTGTGCTCTGCGAAGAAAAGATTCTTGACTTTCTTCCCTTTAGTAGCTAGGATTTTCATTGCTGAAAGAAGATCAAACGTTTGTTTATCATCTTAGACTGCATTTTAGGAATTACATATACATCACGTGGTGAACCTGAAAGGCAAACTGTTAAGCAAGATCAACTTAAAATAAATTCAATGAATCTAACAACGCTTTGGAACTTAACACACAATATCTAGAGGTCTAGGATAGAGACATATTCCGGTGTCGTAAAACCTGGTAATTGTTGCTTTTAGTGTTGGTTGGGTGATTCCTCCACTCTGAGATGGCAAGTGCCAGTACGGACTTGTGCTCCCACGTACCATCGAGTATATATTGGGAGACCACAATAGGCTGCATCCTTTATCCTTAGGAAGCCGTGTCTGCCTCCCTGTCGATCGCAATGCACCGAACACAGCATTCGGGAAGATTGACTGTCGTATCGTAAAAGGTATTCTACAGTTTTGTGATTGGTTTGGTAATCCTCTCTGCCTAGATCTCCAGAGAAGTCCATTTTGCTCCTTTTCAGACTCCTTAAAGGAAAAGGTCCTCTGAGAACTTGTCACTTTGGGCTCAACAAAAATCGAAGGCGACTAGAGTCATCTTTTGTTTTTTCTCGACTCTTTAAAATTGGAAAAACAAGTTGTGTCAAAGTGTCTAAAAAATTATTTTAATCGGAATAACGTCATAAATTCCCCCGTTGATCTTCAGGTTGAGAAAATGGAGTCTACCAACCAAGCATTTCCCCTTGACAGAAATCCTAGTCCCTTCTCCTCTTGGGGAGAAGTTGGTCCACCCCATATGGCCACTTTGTCACTTCCAGGATTGACAATTGGTTTGCCTGTCTGGCTCTTCTCTACCTCTGTCGTTCAGAATCTCGTAATTCCTGAACAGTCTAATCAACAACTAGACAACACTAGAGTTGCCTCCCAACCTTCTACTTCATCTGATTCTCCCTCTCCTCCTTCCTCTTCGCTTGAAAAAGCCGATAAAGCTAAAAGTCAAGTAACTGAGAAGAAGAAGAAGCAGAAAGAGAAAAAGGAAAAGAGGAAAAAGGAACCAAAATCGAAAAGGAGCAACCAAGTGTCGTCTAGCAAAAATCCTCACATCGCACAGTCAAAACCTAAATCTCCTTGTGTCATTTGCAATGGAGACCACTATCACCAAGATTGTCCCTTCATCCCTCAAATATTAAGGGATTGGTCTCCTCGTTTGCACAATCCGGTAGCATCAACCTCTGGCGCTCATGTTGAATGCTCACCATCAACCAGTGAAAGTGAAACACATGGACAAAGAAGGAATCCTAAACTTCCTTGTAAGTCGTGTGAAGGCAGTCATGCCGTCCACCGTTGTCCCTTACTTGATGAGGCTAAAAGAGTTTTGGTTGATCGTCCAGTTTCACCACTATGACTTCCTCCTGGAAATAAAAAACTCTTGCCAAGTCCTCCACCGGTTGAAAATCCGGCTAGCCCGTCATTGTGGTTGGCCGAAGCATCTATCATCGAAAATGAACCCTCTTAATCCATACCAGATGAAAGTCAAAGGGTCGATATGGCAATTAACCCGGTATTTCCTTTATAGTGTTCACCTTCGAATGATACCATCACTGAAGAGAAAGAGAACGACAGCGTTCAAATTCTTTTCATCAACACAGACTCTGATGAGCTTGAGGGTAGTCCTCCCATTCCTTTATCGCAGGAAGGAAGTTCATCAGAGTCATATCCGACCGTCTACTCGGTCCCACCACCAAGCAACCTAGTCATTTCTTTCCACTGGAATCTACTAGGCAGACCCCGTTTACCAGCCAGTGTACCATTCAGAATTATTGTACAAGCCTACATAATGGTCATGGTTGGTACCATCATTGATGAAGGGGATTCTGTGAGTATCCTTTCCTCAACTGCTTGGAAAGTGCTTGGTTTGCCAATGCTTTTGCCTTAAATGAGAAACCTGACAAGCTTCGACAAAGGAACCAGTGGACCTTTAGGGATCCTTCCAAATGTGCCCATTACTTTGAGAAGGAAAACTGTTCACATGAACATTATGGTAGTTCAAGGACCTTTAGATTATAATCTACTCCTTGGACGCGACTATATTTATTGCATGGGAGCCATCGTCTCCTCACTCTTTAGAGTAATGTGTTTTCCGCAAGAAGGTAGAATGGTCAAGCTCATGGACCAAATGTCATTTCCTGGATCACACATTGCAAATAGTCAAATGCCATCCCTAAATGGTCTTTTCACGCAAGAAATGTCTCATCGGTCTCCAGTCCATCCACCTGATGAGCGCGAGTGATTCAGGAAGGTGTGACTGAAACCTAGGGGGCATGCACCCTGGTCTGTTTTGGCAGGAAAACCTTGGGTATAAAGTGGATTTCCATGAGAGATATATGACTAGTCTGGCGAACTCGTCCTCACAGGAAAATGGGAACAGACTGGAATAAGATACCTTCGTTAAATTTATGTGAGTGGAATGCGTCTGCGCCATTCACCTTTGTCTGTTTTGATAGACATCGCCGAGGAAGCATTTTATCTGCTACGCGGATAGAACTTTCTTGGTAACCTGGAAATTTTTCTCTATACTTGGGGGCATGCAAACCTTTCCGCATGCAAGTGAAGAGTGGTTATTTATTTTTTAAATTTTTAGGACCTCTAACCCTTTAAACCCGTAAGGCTAGTCGTTTCCTAACTTGCATAAAGAAAGGATCCATGGTAAAGCTTGAGAGATGTAAGCCACTTCAAAATAGCATCTCGAATGAAACATTTCTTATCATACGACTGGCGAGCAATGTTGTTGCAGAGTTCAAGCTCGTTAAAAAATAAACTCTCTACGAGCAGTTTTAGTGCATAGTTCAAGCTCGTTAAAAAATAAACATAAGTCATGAGCAAATGTTTCCCCCAGAATTTAAGCTCGTTAAAAAATGAACTGGTAAATAACCATTGTGAATGCCTTATTGCCAGCTTTTGACTTGGTCGTGTTCTCATCATCCCCTCCACTCTATTTTAGCTGATCATTCGCCTCCATTTGATTGTTTACCCCTTTCGAGGAACATCTGCAAAGAGTGATTTTGTTGGCCATCCTTGTGACACTGCCGTGATTGGAAAATTTCAAACCTTACCTGGAATCAGCTGCTACCCGAAATCATCACTCTTTCCTCGAAAAACGAGTCTTCTTTAAGCTTTTTTCAACTGACTCGTAAAATATGAAAAGATTGCCGAGCGATTAGCCTCTCCGACTCGTTAAAGTCATCGGAAGTGCTATCCCTCCTCTAGATTTTAATCTTTTTGGACTTGAGGGATTATTACACAAAAAGATCGAGCGCTTGT